>PVKA01042407.1:0-17428 GCA_004027165.1 Ctenomys sociabilis | reverse complement strand
ATATATATATATATATATATATATATATATATATATATATATATATATATATATATATATATATGTTCCATATATATACCTGGCCCTGAGGAATCAAATCTTAAAGTTGCTGGGGTATGTATTATTTCTTCTATGCCAGCAGAAGAAAGAGAAAAGAAGTTAGCTTCCTGCTCAAGGAACTAATTTTACTAAATTCTATGAAACACCATGGAATTTCCTTGGTTGTCCTTCCTCTCAGACTTGTGTGGAGAAAGGTTATAATAAGATCTTGAACTTTGTCTTCATCCAAAAAGATGGTAGCCTGACACTGGGGACAACCTGTGTGGGCCCCCCTTCTGTCCCTCTCTCGGACAGAAACTTTCTTTGCCCCCAATAAATATTCTGCTCTTAAAAAAACATAGCCATATGAAAATACAATGTGTTTTCCAAAAGGCAAGAACAAAAGAGAGACTGAAGAGAAAGAGAAGAACAGAGGGCAGCTTGTTCCCGTTTCTATATTTATAGTTAAAATTCATTGTTTGATCCTCTGTAAAAAGTAAATAAATAAAATAAGATAAAGTATGCTTTCAGGCAGATTGTGTATATTGTGTACATGTATGTATTGTATCCAATCATAGTCTTTAATAATCAGCCTTACCAGTTTTAGGAAAGACTAGAGGTATTTCTCCCTTTTACCCACCAAGTGGATGACAAAGTATGTTAGCTCAAAATAATGGTCTCCCCCATTATCTAACCAAAAGCTGTTGGTTAGTGAGAGTCCCTCAAAAGGACAAAAGTGTTTTTTACTGGGGTTCCAACATTTCCTGCCTGGTAGGCCTGGTATTTGAAGTCTTGCTGAGCCAACAGAGGACATTTTATTGCTATAAGTATTTAACTGAAAATTCAGTCTTACTGAGACCTAACACTTATTTAAAAGCCACATCAGACATACCTGATATAGAGGAAGGCTCAGTCTCAGGAGCAATTAAATTAAATATTCTTACAAGCCTCTCAAATTCTTATCTCTGTGTTTAGTTGGTCGATCAAGGAACAATATATTCCATCACACTTTCATTCTTCCTAAAACTGTTTCACTTTACTCTAACTTCAAAGTAATGACCTTAGTATTTATTGAAGGCTAGCATAAGAAAGATATATTTAATGCTTTTATCATTTGCAAAAGAAATTATGATATACAGCCAGGCGTGGTGGCACAGGCCTGTTATCCCAGCACTCGGGAGGCTGAGGCAGGATTGTTGTGAGTTCGAGACCAGCCTGAGCTACAAAGTGAGCTTAAGGCCAGCCTGAACTGCATAGTGAGACCCTGTCTCAAAAAGACAAAAAAAAAAAAAAAAAAAAAAAAAAGAAATTATGATATGGTACCCTATGAACTCTCAGAGAGAGGGATGCCTAATATATTCTTCTTAGTATACCGTAACAGGGAAATATTTTTGTCTCCAGATGAACATGAATGACTCTATTCATCCTACTTTGAAACCTCAGCAGCCTCTTACATTCCCATTTGACATCACTGCCCAAGAGATAAATTGCAGCAACTAACTTATTTCAAATGCACGATATAAATACTTTTTATTTTCTTAAACTTGTTTCTATAATTTCTCTTTTTGCCTTTTCTGTTTCAAGTGGGTTTTACAACTGGCAGTCGTTTCTAATGGTTTGAAGGTATAAACAAGGAGAATGTTGCATTTTTAAGAAGTAAGCATCTAAGTCTGTAGGAGACTATGATCGCCTGAATGCAGGGAGATCAAGCAGTTGGGACAGAATCAATTTTTCTTGTTTTAAAATCACAGGGCCATTTTAACAAACAACAATACCTCCAAAACAGATCGCTAACAAATGCCATAGCTGCCAGCATGACACAACCCTTGCTAGATGAGCTGGGAGCTGAATATGGAAGCAGAATAACTGAGAGATAATAAAATATAATTATAACATAATTAAGTAAGAAGAATAAAAGCTCAGAGACCAAAATCATCTCATATGGTATTTTTCAGTGCCCTCTATTGTTAAATATACTGATTTTTTTTTTTAAGAACCAGGCTGCCAGTCTTAAACTTTAATGAGCCTATAAGTCACCTGGCAATTGCCTGAAATTGCGGATCTGTTTCAGTCCTGTAGTGCTAAGATCCAGACTTCTGCATTTCTGCTCTCTCCTACATATGCAGCCAAAGACCCAGACCTGCACTTAAAGTAGCACCTTCAGACCAGTCAAGCCCTTCCTTACCACTGAAAACTGTAGGATATTGACAAAGCCTTAGCATCTGGGTCTTTTAAGTACCTTAGCATTTGCACAGGAATAATAGTATCTCCCTTGCACAATTCCTGAAGGATATGAAAAATAAGTGTGCAGTCAAATAACTCCCTCACTACATATTCTTTTTTTACTAACTTTATTTTTGCTTTTGTGTTTGTTGAAGGGGCATCTCATTATTAGGGACAAATTATATATAATAATGGGGTACAGTGTGATTTTCAGTACATGTATACAGCATACACTGATTAAATCAAACTTCTCCTTATCATTTCTTTATGTTTGGGACCTTCAAGCTCCATTCTTTAAGATCTTTATGACATATTCAGTAGGTTGTTATGACCAGTAGTCACTCACTGTGCTGCAAAACATTACAACTTATTCTTTCTGTGTTTTAGTACCCAGTACCCAATCTCCCCACATCAGCTGTCTTTTTTATGAGAACATTGCACTACAATTTCAACTGCAAAATAAGACCCCAGATTCTATCAATTGAATTTTATACATTAAAGAGAGGTAAGTGTGTCTATGTGTGCAAGTAAATAGTTGAAAGTTTTACTGTCCTTGTACTAATAATCATAGAACCAAAACCTAGAATATTATCTTAATAATATCCTCTATGTAAGGCAAAATTCTCCAGATCTGGAGAAAGAAGGTTTCTATCCTAAAAAGACAGGCAACAAAAGCAAGAAATTAAACAGCAACCTGAAACCCTAGTTATGGTAAATGACTATAAATTCAAATTCTTGCCTAAGCATTTTTTAACCAAAAAAATAAATAAATAAATAATGAAAAAACAGCACTAAAATTAGCTTGTCACCACAAATTTATAAGATTAGACAAAGTAAATTCAATCAGTACATGAACAGAATTTTTTTAATTGCTTAGAACCATATTGATGATTAAGTAATTACTTAAGAAATCTCTTAGTAATCACAAGAAAGCTTTATAACTGGACTCATGACCCATTTGTGCTGGCTTTTCAATTGATTTTTAATATCAGGCTATAATTCAAGGTCCAGAAAAATGTTTCCTTTTCTGTTTTCAAAAAATTAAGCCCTCACCTGAAATGCACAGAAGCCTTGGAGAGTTTCACTCTAATAAGCAGAAATGGTGGTATTTTGCTACTTCAAAAGCATGATAAAAATCTCTGAAACCACAGAGCCAGAAGCAAAACCCTCAGGAGACTAATAACACTTTAACATTTCCTGTTCGTGTGAATGTTAATTCCACTCTTCGAAGAAACTGCCAAAATGGCACTCATTAAGATTAAAACTGTATTACTATAAGATGGGAAATTTATATGTATGCTTCCTATAAAATGCAAATATTACCAAAGAATGGGTCTCCACTGAGTTCTTGCTACACCTCTGCCTTTGCAAAGTTAAATCACACTGGCAAAGCCCTTTCACAAAGGCAGCATAAAATTATCAAGGAGCAGGCACTCTCTGCTCTGCTGCCAAGCCAGCCCCACAGGTTGTTGACAGCTCTGGCTGCCCTGGATGAATGTCGACTCCTGGAACAGAACAACAGCCAGGTAATGGAGGCAGGCAGGAGACATCACAGGGTTTCAGAGTGCAGAAAGGTGGAGGAGGCTCCTGTGAAGTGCAGCCTCTGATTGGGCTTGTCTTGCTCTTGGATCAAATGTCTCTCCTGGTTAAGTCCCTTGAAGAATGTGATTTTCAGTGGCTTTTTCCTATGATTAGAAAATAACAAGTGAAAGAAAACCTTACATAAAACCAGAAAATAATAGCACTGTATCTTTTCCTCTGTTCCCCCATTTTTCAAAGTAATATTCTAACAAATTTTCTAGAGAATTACTGTGTATGAAAACTGCACTTTTTTTCTGTACTTTCACAATAATTCTGACCACTGTCTATGGGGAGAACAGTTTCTATTCTCAGCAGTTCTCCAAACTGTCTGATCTTGGTGTCCTTCAGTTCAGCTTAATCCTGACAGGACGACATAGAGCTGGCATCAAGTCCCACAAATGAAGGACACCATGCCACATGATTGCCTCCACCTCGTACACCAGCTGCAAAGCCTCTAGGACTTTAGTTATAAATGGTAGAGGTAAGAAAAGTGGCTGCTCACCCCCCACCCATTTTCCTTGGCTAAACTATGAATTAAGACCAATCAGTAGGAGAAAGAACGTGTTTAATTATAGTCAAACACATGAAGATCCACAAAATCTGACATGTAAAGAAAAGTCAGGTGGTTGAAGTTCATACAATATCCTAAACTACTGAACCGAATAGGCGGCATGAAACACACGGTATGGGAGCATAAAGGGAGAAAATGCATGGGAAATAAAGGTTGTCGTGTTAGACAGATAAAAAGTTTTTATTCGTTGTCTCAGAATAGCCCCTCTGATGAATAATGAGTAGGTGACACTCAGTTTGGGCTGGGGCTGTCAACCTACATGCTCCTCTCCTGTGATCTGAATTAGTCTCTCCCAGTAGATACAATTCCCAGGGTAGAGATTCATGGCAGCTAAGTTCTTTTTGAGGAACACTGTTAGGCAGACAATGGGAGCTCAAAGAAATTCTTTGACCAACTCAGGAGTACTTGTCTTCTAAGAATTGTAAAACTTTTATGATGTAGGGACACTCAATCTCCAACCCATCTCCCCCCGTCCAGGAGAGAAGTAGGCTCCAAACCTCTAAGCATGGTCTAGTCCTTTCTACTCTTACCCTGAAACTATCTAGTGATCCACCAAAAATCACCTCATGAGAGAAAAAGTAAAGACTACTAAATGGAAGAACCTAACACCTACATAGTGCTTTATATGCTCTGTGTCATACAATCCTCATGAGAAAACAACATAAGTAAAATTTTCTTTTTTATATTAATTTTGAGAAAGATAGCATTGAGACAGTTTCAAAACAGATTAGTAAGACAGTTACAATAATTAATACATTGCATATTGTTGTCTTCATACTAGTTAATCATAGTACAAGATGCAGATAGGATATCTTGTTGAAACACTTAGTACAAATCTTTCTTCATAAAATAAATTTTGCATATGAGGAAGCTAGCATATTTGGCAGATAAAGAACATTCATGAGACCTCACAGTCTAGCTTCCAAATGTTTCCCCTAAACATTAGATTCTACAGCCTCTCATTCATTGTTTGGTGTCTTGATCTGTAACATCTCTCAAATAAAAGTCAATGGAAAATTTCATCACCTCTGTAGCTATCAACTACTAGGTGTAAGGTCCTTCAGAGAAGGAACTTTTTCATCTTTCCCTTATACCCAGAAACAAGCATTATGCCCATCACAGATGGCAAATGCCCAAAAAGCTGTTTGACAACAGAATAAATGGGTGAATAGACTGACAGCTATAGGTAATAGGAACTGTAAGTGAAATCATATCATAAAATAAGAATCAGCAGGTATAGTTCTCCAGCATCTCAGTACCATATACTGATTTAGAATAATGAACACAGTGATCAACTGTATTATCCAGTTTCTATTGTTACGCTGCTAAAATACAGAACAAAAAGTTCCATTTTCACGATGAATATAACAATAAGTTTTTGGGAAAGCACCATTTTTAAAAACATGATAATATGGTCATTTCAATAAAATGAAGACAACTAATTGTCTTATGTCAGCTTGAGTGGAATAAGAAATGCATAGATTCGTAAAGCACAGTTCTGGGTGCACCTGTGGATGTTTGACGTGGAGACCAGCAAAGTACAGGAGAAAGATCTACCCCCATTTTGGGTGGTACCAACTAATAGGCGTTAGCCTGAATGGAATAAGAAAGAACAAAGGAAGAGTGTTGTTTTGAAGAGCTCTAGTCTTGACTGAGTGCATTCTTTCTGCAAACCTGTGAACACTGTCCTCCCAGTGTTGATTCTTTAGCCTTCCAGTGCAGTCACACCAGCAACCCTGCAGAGAACTTGCAAACCTTTGGCCTCAGCCTGCTGCTGCAGTCCTGATCCTTCCATCTTCTTTGGATGAGCAACTACTAGAGCCTCCAGCTCTGCAGCAGGCAGAGGGGCCACTGTGGGCTCTGATGCCTCTGAGCTGGGAAACCACCTAAGAAATCCCCTTGCATAATTATACATACATTTTCTATAAATTCTCTTCTGCTGGAGAACCCTAACTAACACAAGAATGAGGGAAATATCCATTTCAAAGTAAAACTAAAATTAGGTGTTTTAGGTAAGTACTGCTTTCTAACCCTAATAAAGTACTCTTTGTAGCAAAGGAAGCAACGGATACTGGGGCAAAGGTAGAAGCAGCCTGACCACAGCATTTCATTAAGGTCTCTTATTTTTCCTTAAAAGTTAACATTTCTATTCTGAAGTTACTACAAAAACTGTTCCTTTGATAACTTACTATTGTATAAAAGGAAAAGAGTGCTATTTTTTTCCTTTAGCATACAGTACTCTGTGGAAGATGTAACCTATTTGAGAAACCAGAGTCCATAGAATCTGGCAAAGACTTCTATTGAAAAGCACCAACATTTAGAAGACACTAGAAATATTAATGTGTGATACTAATAGCATGTGATATGAATGAAACTCAAAATCCCCTTAAAAAGGGCATAGTGAGGATAGCATACTTTAGTGTGAAATGTGGCAGATGTACTCTTAACAAATACCCTTTCATATTAATCATAAGTACAAAAGACAGCTATGGCTGGTAAGAGTTCAGTGAACTAAAGTGCCTGCTTAGGTAAACACTGGGACTATGGTTCAATCCCCAGCATCACACACTGTCCCTTACCCAAGGCCAATTCATCTACCTCCAATGGGCCTCACCCTACTACAAGGCAAACTCAGGAGAAACTGAGGAAACATTCCAAACCAGTATATCTCAGGTCTAACTATGAAGTTTTCTAACCTAGAAGGAAGTTTATGAAAATGATGAATTAACTAGATCTTGGATGTAAACCAAATAACAAGACCCTTCTCTTTGATTAAGGGCAGAAATTCAAATTTCTTCAGACCTCTGGAATTTTCTGCACTGCAATGCTACATGCCTGGATATTCTTGGGGTTTGTCAGGGTTGTCTTGGTTGAGCACATGACATTAATCCTACAGCTCTTGGAGCTTACATATTCACTGATGTCACCTTTGGAAATAGACACAGGCCTGTTGGAAGAAGCTGATGGTGATAAAAGCATTTGGAGCACCTCATTCACCACTGCTACCATATGCAAGGAAACCAGCCACTTCTGGAAGGGTTTAGGGCTACTCCGCAGTGTGCACTGTGCACAGAGTAGTTTTAAGGAATTTTTTTCCCTTCAAGTTACGTATTTTCTTACCACTAGGGGTTGTTCTATGTGCTTTTACTTAGGAGGGCATGGTTTTTTATTCTTTCAATTTCCAGACAAACTTCTCCTTAAAAATGAAACTTTGAAAGAAAAAAGGAACCTTTGGTTTGATCATGGTTTTTAATGAACATTTTATAAGACATCAATTTCCTCTCCTTGTACACAAAAGTTTATGTTTATCTGACCTTAAAGCCTGTGATTATCAAAGATGACTTGGCAGAACCAGGGATTGAGCTTAGGCCCTTGTGCTTGCCAGGGAAGTGTTTATTCCACTGAGCCATCTACCCAGCTCAAAAATGACTTGAGATCTAAAAAACGTCTTTGAAACTCATACTGCATTCATTTTATTTTGCTTTAACATAACTGGAAAGTACAAGGTCTGAGGTGATTTTCTAATTATGTCTAAACAAAAGTGGGTCAAATAGAGGTGAGAATCCTTGGAAAGTTACTTGTACATCAGTATTATTACATCTTAACTTCAAAGAGTGCATATTGCCAGTAAAGACAAATCTCTAAGAAAAAATTAAAAAATCTGGTTAAAGCAGCCAGCAGAACGCATGCTACATGTTGCATGCTAAGTTGCATTGAAGTTCTCTGCCAAATTGTCTGACACCTTTAAATTCAGACTCACACAAAGTCTTAGGACATGGACAAAACCAACAAGTTCCTTGACAGAATGAAACATATTTGTCCCTGAATCTACTTTCCAATGAAGTCTTCATTCTGATCTGAAAACTCATAATGCCAGGCTTTTACAATTTTCATTGCTATCAGCATTCCGAACTCTAATCAGCCTTGACCATCAATCTCTGTTTATATTAGTCTAGGGTATCTCCACACAACTTCTTCTGCTCCTACAAATAAGTTCCAAAGGCTTCTCAATCACGTGATCAGGTACAGTCACAGATACGACCCACTTGTGTCAATTTCTTATATTAGTCACTTTTCTTTGCCGGGACAAAATACTATCATCCTTTATTTATTACTTATTTTTTGTATTTTTAGGGAAGGATATACAGGGTATTCAGGGTCTCGCTACTACATTGGAATCATAGTGATCCACCTGTTTACAGCCTCCCAAGGGCTGGGATTACAGGCCTGTGCCACCACGTCCAGTCTTAATTGCCATCTCAGTGCATCCCAAGGGTGGGGCCAGCATGGCAGGCGGGATCTAACCCCTGACCCCTGCACCTGCTTGAAGGCACTTTAATCTGTTGAGCTACTTGGCAGGCCCTTCATCCATAATTTAAAGGAGTAGAAGTTTATTTTGGTTCACAGTTTCAGTGGATTCAGTCCATGGTCAGCTGGCTCTAAGACAGAAATAGGATACAGAATCAATATAAAATATTTGTGTAATTAATCAAGGAGACTTGTCAGATAGACTTACAGGATCAGAGCTGTTCATCACATCATGTCCAAGAAGCAGAGGAGGGAAGAAGAGCAGCCACTGACAGAAAGTATCCCCTTACAGGTCATGTCCTAGTGACTCACTCTCTCCAATCACGCCACACCTCTGAACAGAACATTTTGACTAACACAGTAATGTAGCTCTGGGAATAGTTTAGGGAAGTGTGGTATCTTTAAGGAAGTGGCATCTTACTGAAATAAGCACATGACTAGGACTCAAATGCTGCTTACTATCTGCAAGGTGACTTCTAAGATGTTACATATAAAGTCACTTAATCCTAAGAACAGCCCTATAAGATATCTCTGTGTGATGCCTTATATCTAAATGGCCCCCAAGAGCCTCATGGGCTCACAAGTTGGGCCTTTAGAAGGTGACTGGATTATGTGGGTGCTACGGCTGGCTGGCTACTAGGGGGTGGATCTGCTCTAAAGAGTCAGTGTATCTTCCTCCCTACCTTTCACTGTCCTTCCTCACCACCATTTCAAAAGTGGCTTTTCTTCCATCTTGCCTCTCTCTCACATTGTTTCTTCTTGGAAGCTGGCTGAGCATGGACAGATGTGTGAACCAAAACTAAACATATTCCCCTTCAAGTTATAGGTGTCAGTGATTTGTGTCAGTCATGAGGACATTGACTAAGACAAACTATAAACACTATCTGTACTTAAAGATAAGGAATAGGTGCTTGGGTGCAAAGTTGCTTCCCTGATATTTCAGAGTCAGTGCACAGAAGAAGCAGAATTTGAACCTGGTGCACATCCCTAAGAGCTAGGACCATCTGCTTTCTATCCTAAAGTGAGCCGGCAGAGTAGGAAGAGGCTATGTTGCTCCGTTTCTCTAGGCAAGAAGTAGTGACCTTTTAGACACTGCTGAAATCCTCCTTATTATAAATTCATGATAGTTTCCTAGTTAAGTGCAGCCTCCTTAAATCCTTTCTTGAGAGATAACAATGTATGTATTATTTATAAATTAATTAATTATAGTGGGAATTAAGCAACAGAATAATCTGATACTGAAATTGGAAATCGACATAGAAGGTTCCAAAAGACTAAATTCACAATAGCCAGTCACTGAATTGCCTGTTTTTTCTTTATTAGTTAAATGATTGGGCAGAATTTCTAAGCTAACAAATTGCATTTTGATGTGAAACAAAAGCTTTCACTTAGCTAATGTCTTAGTCACTTTTTTCATTACTGAGACAAAATACCTCACACCCAAAGTTGAAGGAGGAAAGGTTTATTTAACTCACAGTTTGTAGAGGTTTCAGCCCCATAGTTGGCTGGCTCCAGGGTAAGGTGGCTTTGCTGAGGAGAACAGTTCATGGTGGGTAGAAGACAGCAAAAGCAATGAGAGACCTTAGCAGCATCTTTCTGACCCTTTTGCAGCCTATCTAGGCTACTAGGGTTAGGGTGGGGCAAGCTAATCAGTGGATCAATTTAATAATCACACATCCTAACCCAAGCATTGCACCACGAATCAGTCAAACACTGTAGATCCAGCCACCTCTGAAAAAGCCCTGCCTATGGTTTCATGAGGCTTTGAGGGAGACAAGTCGTGACAGCTCCTATGTATTATACTTTTTCAATAAGTTAAATTCTCCTAACTAAAATTATTTCCAATAGTCTAAATTATCTAAGACATGTATTAAACTATAATTTTGACACAATCATATAAGTCTAAAAACACTTTATTACGATAAGGATTTCAACAATACTGATTATGCTTCTTTGTTGCTTT
Source organism: Ctenomys sociabilis (assembly GCA_004027165.1). Classification (NCBI taxonomy): domain Eukaryota; kingdom Metazoa; phylum Chordata; class Mammalia; order Rodentia; family Ctenomyidae; genus Ctenomys; species Ctenomys sociabilis. Next base: position 6,743 of record PVKA01042407.1, on the reverse strand, counting down.
TCTTATTTGAGGTACTACTGAGTTAATTTCTGCATGATCACTTTATATATAAACTTTAAATGTTCCTAAGAAAAATAATAAAAGTAACCATTTCAATTTTTAACTCACTTCATATGAGAATGATGCTTCTCAGAATTTATGATTTATGAGGTATGATCGAAAGAAGGTGGGTTTAGGGCCTAATAGCTCAGTGGACTAAAGCACCTGCTTAAGCAGAGCGCAGCAGCTAGGGTTGCCATGCTGTCCCCTGCCCCTGGGCACGCCAGAGATGGCGATGGAGACTGGGCATGGTGGCGCAGTTGGAAAGCTGAAAAAAACAGGAGGATCACTATGAGTTTGATCGACATAGTGAGACTCTGAACATACTGTAGACCCTGCCCTAAATACAGAAGAAAAGAAAAAAAAAAAAAAACAGAAAAAGGTGGGTTTAAATTTTTTAATGCATTACAATAAGAGACATATTGTCATTAATCATTAATCTCCCACAAAATACTTCCCTTTCACTTCGAACAAAATCATCCCACCTTTCTTGCCACTTTCTGAAGCAGTTCTGGAAGTCATCTCTCATGAATATCTTCAGTGGCACAGTTGTGGTTGTCTTGAGCGATTCAAAACATTTACTTTTTGCAGCCATCTTGACTTTGGGGAAGAGCCAAAAGCCACACTGTGCCTGATCTGGAGAATGAGGTGGATGAGGACACACCATAGCTTCTACAAGACTGCCCTCCTGTTGGACAGCACTGGGTGGCAGCACTCACTGCGTTTTTACCACATCTTACAGACATTTCTCTCTGTATGCAAGAGACAGCAACATCTCTGGATATGAGATACTCTGATGAACTGCATTTTTCTAAATAATCCTAGTTACCTACAAAAGCATTAGCGCATTATTCTTATAACTGAAAATACTTACCTAGGTGTTCCTGTTTTTGTAAATAATATTTTTATCTCTATGAGATGGCTAATTGCATGTGTCACCTTAAGTGGGCCACAGCACACCTAGACATATAACTGAATATTTTCCCTGGGTGCATCTCTGATGTTTTCAGCAGAGATTAGCGCTTGAATTGCCAGGCTGTGTAATGTGGGTGGACACTGTTCAATCTCTTGAGGTCTTCAACACAACAAAAAAGTGGAGGAAGTTTGACCCCTCCACTCTCCACCTGACTGCTGAGTGGGACATCCCGTCACCACTCTGATGTCACAGGTGCTCAGAGAGGGAGTAGAGTCCACACTATGGTCTCCGGCAATGAAAGCTTCAGATTATGTCCCTGGCTTTTCTGGCTCTCCAGCTGGCACACAGCCGACCCTGACATTTCCCAGCCTCCATAATATAGATAGCCCAGACTTTGCAATAACTATTATAAATACATACTGCTTGTGTATTTCTGGAAGACTCTACTATTATATGAGGGTGAATTATTCAAAAGGTTATAATATGAAAATTAATAATTTTGCAGTATTGCAAGTAGTATCAGAAGAGTACAAAACTGAACTGAATGTGTGCTCACCTGACAACCACTTTAAAAAAAAAAAAGATGTCATATTATTATTCTATTATCATTTGCCCCATTGTCAAAAAGCAAATTGAAACAGAAGGCTTGATTCATATAGTGCTATTTTCACAATGGCGAACTGTGAGGAATAAAAAGAATTTGTTTGATATTTAATTCCATGACATTTTATTCTCTTAAACCAATGAAATAGTCTCTTCTTTCTGTAATTCTTATTGCAATATTCTTCTCTATTTCAAAAATTATGCAAGTCTCCAATCTCTAATTCTAGTATTCTTCTATATATATTGCTGCTTCTTCATCAGCCAAAGAAGGAGGAGCAATACCTTGGGGTAAAACTGGCACAAATGTGCATATGATTGAGCTATTACACCACTTCACACATGCTGCCTGAAAATCTACTCTCTTTTGAAATGCTTGACACAATTTTCTTTGGCTCTTACTCTTCTAGGTATTTTTTTTTTCTTTTCATAGAAAAGGTATGAAATAATTTTCCTGCAGCTAACAAGAATGTTAGTTCTTTTTTTAGCATAGTGTTTTATAACTGTTTCCTATTGACAAATACAGAAGTAACTTTCTAAAGCAAAGCAATGTGTCATGTTTAATTATAACCTTAATTCAGGAAGCAAAATGTGGACTTTTTCATAGTCTTTAGCCCAGTGATTCTCAAAGGCTAGCTCAAGCCTAAGAGTCCCAGCAACTCCTAAGAACGCATTAAGACATTGTATTTCTTTTGACTTGCAAAAACACTATTTGAATGGCAATGGAATGCCCTTCTCTGACAAAACTAAACAAAAAAGGTGGATATAAATGAAGGACCATTTTGGAGTGAAAAAAATAAATATACACATGTATATATGTGGGGGGGGTGTATCTGTATATACAAAACAGAATAGATACACAGCTACTTTCCCTTAGTTTAATGAGAAAATTTGTATTAATACTGTTTAGATATTATGTCTAGGGGCCAGCCAAATAGTTCAGGGGATTAAAGCACCTGCAAATAGGCACAGGGGCCTGCCATGCCCACCCCACCCCCAGGGCACACTGAGATGGCAATGGAGACTGGGTGTTGTGGTGCAAACCTGTAAACAGGTTTTGGGAGGCTGTAAACAGGTGGATCACTAGGATTCTGATCTACTAGTGAGACCCTGAATACCCTGTAGATCCTTCCCTAAAATATACCCAAAAAAAGATATCATGTCTACATCTTGTACTATGAGTAACTACTATGTAGACAATATACCATGTATTAATTATTGTAACTGTCCTACTAACTTGTTTTGAAGCTATCTCATTGCTGTCTTTCTCAATAATATTAATTTGAAAAAGAAAATGACACACCATATATTAACTTTTATTCTTCTATTGTTTTGTTTTGAATTTTTTCTGTAATAAATAAAAACATTTTATAGCACAAAAACAATTGTATTGTCTTCTTAGTATAAAAATCTGAAAGGGTAAATAAAATCTGTGAAATATCTGAAGATATTGTGAAAAGGGAATGAACCTGTTCAAAAGGAGGGAATTACTGAGTTGAGGAGGACAGGAGGAGTGGGGGAAATTTTAATCAGATTTCCAATTGAACTGAAGGCCCAGATAGAACGGTGTGGATGAAAAAGTACACTCACTCTGACTTCATCCTCATTTATTAATTTAGAAATTTTGCAAAATGGGACCCACTTATGTTATTTCATGCCCTCCAGATGATCGTACCACAGATTGAGTTTTGAAAGCCATTGATTTAGTCTAAACAATATTTTGAAAGGTAAGGGAACTTATTAGGAGCACTTCTTAACTGCTTCAAGAAGTCAGGTTCCCCCTGCTCCTAACATCCCATAGTTACAGGCTGTTGCTCTCATCTATACTTTTTCAAACATCAGCACTAAATTACCATCAGTGAACTGGTCCATCATTCCATCTAGTGTTCTCTAATTTCATATGGAAGTGATACCCAGATATTATCCAAAGTTCATGCTTTATGATATAAGTTTCCTACAATAATTCCAAAATAATTTGCTCATTCTCCTCCCAGGTATAGTCTTCTCAACTAGCCAACCTGGATGTCACTGCTAGAGCCACCAGACAAAGATTACTGTTGGTGCCTTACCAAACTGAAGAAAGGAGATAATGTTCCATGTACAATCAGAGATGGAAACAGGAAGAAAGGATTTTCTGAGTGGTTGTCACTTCCATAAATGACAAATCCCCAAAGCTATAAATCCAACTAGCTCAATGGATTCCTTTCCTAACTTCTGCCCTCCTGTTTCTTAGTTACTTTTCTTTCATTACTGAGACAAAAGTTGAAGGAGCAAAAGGTTACTGGGCTTATGGTTTATTGCAGCTTCAGTCCACAATTGGCTAGCTCCAAGGCAAAATGCCATATAGCAGAGGGGAAACAATTCATGGTGGTTGAAGATAGCAGAAGCAAGCAAGGACAAGGACAAGCCTTTCTGTCCCATGTATTGTCTTCAGGCCACTTGTCCTAAGGCATCCCAGTGCTGCACCACCAATCAACCACATCATATAAAAACAGCCACCACCACAAAAGCCCTAGGACCACATGAGGCTCAGAGGGAGCAACTCCACGCAAACCACAACATTTTATGCGCTACTCAGAAGGATGGTAGGTAGGTCTGCTGAGGTAAAAAGGCAAGATTCCGGATCTACTGAAAACTGTAGGCGTGAAATGAGCTGAGTTTGGGGACTGGAAGATTTGTAAGGATATAGGCTTAAAGGTGTGGCCAGAGAAATTCAGGAACTTGTTAAGTACTCAGGGACAAAGTAAGAATTTATTCTTTAAAGTGGTCATATGCTATTAAAAGATGGTCAAGAATGATCATCTTATCATTGTACAAAGTGTTATTTAAACAGATACTTACATTTTTAAATTTACTACAATAAAAGGCATATTACCATTCTTCTCCCTCAAAACACTCCCCCTCATTTCAAACAAAACACTCCTCTCACTTTGAACATCTTTATCCCAACATCCTCACCATCTTCTGAAAGAATTCATGAGTATCTTTAGTTGTGTTGCTGTGGCTGCTTTAATGACCTGAATCAGTTCAAAATGTTTACCTTTCATGGGCAATATTTTTGAGACAGGCTCTAGCTGCATATTTCAGGCTGGCCTTGAATTCACCATGTAGTTGAGATTGCTCTTGAAGTCATAGTGCTCCTCCTGCATCAGTCTCCTGAGAGCTGGGATTACAGGCTTACATCACCACTCATGTCCATCATGGCCATTTTGGCTTCAAGAAGACATCACAGGACATCAGATCTCATGGATAAAGACACACTGTGCTGTTTTTATCTGCCTACCTTTCCATTAGATGGCATTTACTGTAGTTTTTAATCATATCTAATTTAATGACACAACAGAATTTCCAGAGTTATTTCAGAACATGGCGAGATCAATGGCTAAGTATATTCAAAGCAGAGGGAGGTATTCTGAGAGGAGTTAGTGCTAATGTATTTTTTTCTGTAATAAATTTTTTAAAATACCTGCCATATATTTTGTTAACCCTGGTAGAATGATCATTTTGCCAACAAGGGATTCAAGAACAGATTTCCTCAAGAAAATGATGAAGACCAACTGTTATCAGGAAAGAGGAGATGAAAAGCAAAACTAAGAAGCACTGGCCATGGAAACAGAACAACATGGCTTCAGAGGAGCCACACACACAAGGTAAAACAACTCTTCTAATAGAGAACTCCATGGGAGAGTCACCTCTGAGTGTGTGTACACACATGAACACACACACACACACACACACACACACAATATTTTTTTAAAAACTGCTTCCAGTTAAACCAATCCTAAATCATACCTACACACTGATGCATGCTAGGGAGTAAAGAGGACACCAGCCTTCAAACACAGCCAGACAGCAAAAGTTAGTTCACATTCAAATAAGAAACACACTCCATAAGCAAGCACAAGCGCAAAACAGTACTGGAAGGTGGCCTCTCAAATTGTGCATGTAATGGACTGAGCATTTGCCCTTCCCCACTCCGGCTCCCAACCTGGCCAATTGAACAGGCCCTCGGCTGGAGTAGCTCTTGTTGTCCATGCGCCACAGGGAACACAGCCTCTCTTACTACTTTCAGTTTAATTTTAAAATTTCCATGATTACATCTAAAACAAGAACCCTTCGTGGGCTCAATTTTTCAAGCCATTCATCTCTTAGTTGTCTCCCTCCAATTCTCCATCTTTCCATCAATTCATTCTGCAACTAGTTTTTTTTGGAAGCCAACTACCTGAAAAGTTTTTATCATATTCACATTAATATTTTCCATTCCAACTTTTTATATACTATTGGAGCAGCACCCTCAGTTGGTTGCCAAGGCACGGTTACCATAGTAATGCCACCAGATATCATTATTGTAGTTTAGCAACAAAAACTCAAAATTAATGCCTTAAATGAAATAATGGCAAGAGAAGCAGAGTTCAGCCAAGAAACAAATGTCTTTGTGACTAAGTAACCTCCCTCTCCTGGGGGAACTGTTTTTTTTAAAGTCAGTAGCAATGTCCCGAGGAAACCTGTTATGGTTTAGATCAAAAATGTCCCACAAAGGTAATCTCTGTTCATAGGCATAGCTCACTCAACCAGGTGGTGCCGTATTCATCAGAGGAGTCATCTACTAGTGGGATCTGCAGCTGAGTATGCTGTGGCAAGGCAGAGTCTGGTCAGAAGAGCCAGGTCACAGGGAACACAGCCTAGAAGGCGTTATTGCCTTTCATGGTTCCTATGTCTCCCTCTGCTTCAAACATGAGCCAAAATAAACTCCCACTTAAAGTTGTAGGTGTTAGTTGCTCAAGAAGGACAAAGTAACTAAGACAAAAATGTGACAATGAATGATCCTGTCCTTTGTTTTTTATTTATCTCACTATACCTCCCATCCAAAGGAGCCACAGAATTACTTTCAGAGGCAAGTGGAGAAACAAGAAAGTGCTACAGATAGGATTTCACCATACTGAGCTAGCTGTTCAGACAGTAGCAGACTCCTGTGCTAAAGAACCAGTTTTGTGGCTCTTCTATTTCTTCAACTCTGACTTGGGATCTTAGGTTGTTAACCATCCAGAAGAAAAGCTGATTAGTATCCTGCAGCATATGCCATTCACTTTGCCTTATCTGACTCAATTGATTTTACTTGTTGTACATTTCCTTTTGTATTTCTGCTTTTCGCTTGTTATACTAGGGAGACTATACGATATTTACACAT
>PVKA01042406.1:0-17428 GCA_004027165.1 Ctenomys sociabilis | reverse complement strand
TATAATAGCTTTATTGAGATACAATTCACCTAAAGTACCACATAATTCAGCTATTTGAAGTTAGTATTTCTCACCATATTGACTAACTTTTGTAGCCTCATTGTAATGAATTTTAGAAGTTTTTCTCAGCCCCCCCAGAAGAAGCCCTTTAGTTTTTAACTATTATTTCCTTCATTCCCTCATTTTGCCCACATCTCAAACCAACTGCCAGTCTACTTTGTATCACTCTCCATGAGCCTATTCTGCTGGAATCCTGTAATATGTGGCTTTGTGTCTTCTTTCATTTAGTATAACTTTTTAAAGATTTCCTCATGAAGTAGATATTAATTCTTTATTCCTTTTATTTCCAAATAACTTTTCACAGTATGGATATTTAACATAGTACAGATATTTTGTTTACCCATTCTTTAGTTAGTAGACATTTATTTTTATCTTTCAATTTTATAATTCTTCTATTAGCGTTTAAACATAAGCTTTGTATAGATACATGTTTTAATTTTTCTTGGACCTATGAGGTATGGTTGAAAACTTGTAGCTATTTAAATTTAGAAAATTTATTACAGTAAAAAATTGCATCGCAGGGGCTGGGGAGATGGCTCAATAGAATAAGGGCTTCCCTGGCAAGTACAAGGGCCTGAGTTCAATCCCCAGATCCAAGAAACAAAATTGCATCACCATTAATCCCCTCCAAATACTCCCTCTTTCTTGAAACACACTTCTCCTGTAGCTTTTGCTAATTTTGAAGCAGTTCTGGAAGTCCTTTTTGTGTCTTTAGCTATCCTGAGGGCGTAAATGTCCTGAATGAATTCAACACATTTATCTTTTTTGGTCGTTTAGAATTTGGGAAACAGCAACAAGTCACGCATTTCCAAATCAAGTAAATAAAGTATATGGGGACACACCGTGATTTCATGAGTCTGCCTTTCTGTTGGATGACACCTGGCAGCAGCATTCACTGCAGTTTTAAATAACACTTTTTAAACAAACTCATGAAACTAAACTCCCTGAACTGCCTCAGAACATGGCAGGACCAATGGTATAGGTGTGTTTGAAGTGAGGGGGAATATTGTGAGAGGGATTAATGGCAAAGTGTCTTTTACTGTAATCATTTTTTTAAAATTTAAACATTCACATGATAGTTTGAGTGCACCTCTTAGTCCTAGAGATAGAATTGCATTTTACTAGGCCATATAATAACTCTACGTTTATTTTCCGAGAAATTTCAAAGCTGTTTTCCTTATGAACTGAACAAATTTATAGTCCTAGGAAAAGTATGAGTTTGTCCCCATATTGTCAACACTTGCTACTGTGTTTTGTTTTAGCCATCATCATGGGTTTGAAATGGTGTCCTTGAGCTGTTATATACATCTCCATGGTAACTAAATGATGTTGAACATGTACTTGTCACTTATATGTCTTAGTTACATCTACTCAAATTTTTTCCCACTTGTAAGCATATTTGTCCTTTTATTTTATTATTTATTTGTAAGTATTCCTTATGTATTCTGTGTTTGTATCTCTTTCGGATATATGATTTACAAATATATATTGCCCCTTTCTCATCATCTTTTTTCTGATAATTTCCTTTGAAAAACAAATGGTTTAATTTTGTCTGGATGTCATGGTATACACCTATGATCTCAGCACTCTGGGAGTTTGAGGCAAGAAGGTCACAAATTCAAGGCCAAGGTCCAGCCAAGGAGTTCAGTGGATTAAAGCACCCGCAAGCAGGATCAGGGTCTAGGGGATCCCCAGGTCTGCAGTACTGAGTGCCACAGGACACACTGTAATTGCAATTAAGACTGGGCATGGTGGTGCGTGCCTGTAATCCCAGCTCTTGCTGAATTCACATACCTATAATATTTAAATGACAAAACTAAACAAAAAAGAAATACAATTGAATGACCATTTTGTGTCTGTACATTCAAAATTCTTAAGATAGATATACAGCTACATTCTGTTCATTCAGTGAATAGAGGGATCTGCTCCAATAGTGTTTGTAAATAGAATATCATGTCTGCATCTTGTATAGCAAATAACCACTAAGAAAACAATACGCAATGTATTAATTATTGAAATTGTCCTACTAATTTGAGTGTTTGTAAATAGAATATCATGTCTGCATCTTGTATAGCAAATAACCACTAAGAAAACAATACGCAATGTATTAATTATTGAAACTGTCTCTCTTCTAACTTAGATGTAATGCCAGCTCTTGGGAGGCTGTAAACTGGTGGATCACTATGAGTCTGATCTAGTAGTGAGACCCTGAACACCCTGTAGACCCTTCCCTAACATACAAACAAACAAACAAACAAACAAGAACAAATTCAAGGCTAACCTGGGCAACTGCTTTGCTCTAGTCTTGATTTGTCATTTTAACTAGACCTTGCTTTGTATTCAAAATGAATCAGCCCATATATAGCCACTGATTCCTTCACTTACTCCTGTATGTGGGTCTTGTTTCTTTCACTTGGAATCTCCTCTGTTCCTCTGTCTATGTATTTGAATCTAACGTTTCAAGGCTCAGCTCGCATGTCACACCATGAGTGAAACCTTCTCTTTTCTCTCTCTTCTAACTTAGATGTCATAACCATTCTCTTTCCCGTACTGTGCATTGTGCTGTATTTATATTTCCATAGGCCACAGCACCTAGTAGAGAGGATCAAATAGGAACTCAGTAGATGTTCGCTGAACTAATCTACAACATATTGGAAAATGGCTCCAGTAGGTGTTAGCAGAACAATTTAGTGTGAATCTTGGTTTGCCATTGCTAGTATAGAATTATGAGTCTTTCATAGTGTACCTTTATTGCAGAACAAACTACTACATAGTCTTTCTATTATAGTCTAGTGGGAATCATTTTGTAATGTTTCCACCTTTTAAAGCATAACATTTGTCAAGGCAGCATTTCAGTTTGTTGCATGTGCTAAGGCATTACTGTTTACAGATGGTATAGGGTATCTGTCACTCAGATTGAAAGGAAAAAATTACACTCATAGAATCCCATCTGTCTTCCAGCAGGATTTATGACTCACAATAGAATCTAATTTTATTTATCCATCAGCAACAGCGAACTTTCAAAGAAATGATTGCTAGAAGTAACCATTGTTAAGAATTTCAAGCTATAAAAATAATAAATTTTCCTACAAAAATTTGTTTATAAACATTTTTGCTATGGTTTGGGATGAAACCTACCCTTGGAAGAAAATATGATTTATGAAGCCACAACTGGTGAGTAATTTGCATGGGGGCTAATTGAGCATATTCTTCTGAGTACAGATTTTAGATAGTCTGTCTGAAGGTTAAGGAACAAGACACATGACAATGTGAAAGTCTTTATAAACCTACTGGATTCTAATTTGAGTGTAAGCAGTGCTTCACCCTTGGAACTTGTTCAATCTGAGTCTCTTGAATGAATAAATTTACTCACAGTAGCCCTTCGGAGCCTGTTTTGTCACCTGCAAGAAGAAGGTTGTATTAATACCCACGTTGGAGGACGGTTTCTAGGACCAGAGAAACAGAGTTTACAATGCCTTGTGCAGCACCTGTCTAATGCTAGCAGCCCTGCAAATGCCATTTAATGTTAATCATTTGCTACATTCCCCCAAAACCCTGCTATCATATTGGTGGTGGCAGTGGGCTTGTTGCTATGATCTTTCTGGTTGACATTTCCTTTATTTTACTTTCTATTTTTATTTGTTTACACTCCAGTTTTGCCTCTTATTTTTAGGAAAGCTTATCTGAATAGAGGTATTGCTCTTTTGAGCAGTTTTTTCACCATGATGGCCCTGTTGTGCTTGGACAAAGTGGCATGTGTGTGGATCCTGGGTCAGAATATAAGCTCTTGTGTTGAGTGTGAATAAAAACTCTAGAGATGGAATAAATGGACATAAGAAATCAAAGCTTGGCGCATGGAATGATCATTACTATATTCCAGGATCTGTAGGAAAAGCACTTCTGATAAAATGTGAAGAATTGTAGATACCGATTTACTGAACTTTTTAAATGATAATCTTCTCCACAGGAATCCTTGAAAAGTTTAGTAGAATTTAATTTCCCTCGGATCCTAATCTGTACTTCAATTATGTAAGTACAGAGTCTTAGAGAAATGAGATCTTAAAGATCATCAAAGTGGTTAAGCTCAACAGCCTAGGTTGTACAGTAATAATAATAAGCTTCTCTTCTGGAGTGTTTAACAACCTAAGGCTGCAGACTAAAATTTGGAAAAAAAGAGGGCTGGAAAAAAACCCAACATTTTGGCCCTAACGTTTCAAAGTCAATTAAGACTTAGGACATAAGAAAACCTGTATTGTAACATCACACAACTCAGTTGTGTCCCAAATTTTCTGATCAAGAAGATTATGGGGCCAAAGGGGAAAGTGATTGACGATGTAGAGTGTGCTTAAGGAGAGTCACATGGAGAGAAAACATTCTCTCAGGCTTTCACAGAAAGCAAGTTGGTCAAGAAATGGCTATGACTCTTCTGCATGGCTGACACAGACAAAGGATCTACAAACTGCACTACAGGGTCTCAGGATCAATGCTGAGGTATTTGACTGACCACCAGTTACATATTTTTTTTATTTTTGTTTTACTGAAGTACAAATATCAATGAGACCATTGATATTTGTACTTCAATAAAACAAAATAGACCAATGCCAATGAGGTATTTTAAGATAACTTGGTGAGATGAATTTGATAAATTAATACATTGCAAACTGTTTTCATAATGTTTTGGTATCATAGAAAGTGCATACATGATATTATACTTACAGATACTATTATACCGTAAGTCTCTCATCATTAAATAAATAGAGTGTAGCTGTTTGCGTATCTTATTTTTTATACCTGAATTACATCAAAGATTCAATAATTAATACATTCTACCTTGTTATTTTCCTAGTGGTTGTCCATAGTACTAGAAGCCGATATAATATCCCGTCCAACCACTATTAGTGCAAATCTTGCCTCTCATAGAAATATGTAGAAGCACAGCGTTATCCATCCCAACTGTACTGTGCATACAGACACATCATGATTTTTCCTTTCTATACTCCTTCCTTTGCGTACACTTGTCAAAGATGGGCACTCCATTGTCATTGAACTAATTTAGGTGCCTTAAGTCGATGACACAATCCAACACAGTCCAGCATTCCACAACAATAGTGAGTTATCCGAAGAAGTTGTCGACCATACGACCATAGCCATTTGCAGCTCAACTTAATATTGTGGCCCTGTGGTGTATACTACATTTTGATACTTTTCTGCTGGATGGTTCAGATCTAGATAGAGCAAGACTTATATACCAACACATGTACTTTATGTTTCTTATGAGGTCAGTGAAGTCCCCTCAGGGTTTATCTTGTAGTCCTGTACCTTATTCTATAGATCCTTTGTCTGTGTCATCCATGTGGATGAGTCAAGGCCAATGCTTGACCAGTTTGCTCTCCGTGAGAGCTTGAGTTTTCACTCCCTGTGACTGTCCCCAGGTACACTATAGAACTTCGATCTCTTTCCTCTGTGGCTCCATAATCTCCTTGTTCAGAAAATTTGGAGCTCAACTGAGTTTCATGATGTTGCATTACAGGTGCTCCTATGTCCTGAGTCTTCGCTGACCTTGAAAGGCTAGGGCCAAAATGTTGGCTGGCCTTGTGGGTCTTCTGTTTCTCCAGTTTTGATTTGTGAACTTAGGTAATTAACCATCCAGAAGAAAAGCTGATTAGTAATCTGCAGCATATGCCATTCACTTTGCCTTATTGGACTCAATTGATTTTAGTTGTTGTACGTTTCCATTTGTATTTCTGCTTTTTGCTTCTTATACTAGGGAGTCTATATGATATTTACACATGTGTGTCTGGTTTATTTCACTTATGAGTATATGTTCAAGTGGCATCCACTTCAGTATAAATGCATCAAACTTATCATTCTTAACAGCTGAGTAATACTCCATTATATAGAAATACCACATTTTTTTCAACCATTCCTCATGTGATGGACATCTAGGTTGTTTCCAAGACTTTGCTATCACACAATGTGCTGCTATATAGATAGGTGCACATATACATTTTTATAGAATGTTTTCAGTTCCTTTAGGAAAATTCCCAGTAGGGGGATAGCCGGCTTGAATGGGATTTCTAGTCCTACTCTTTTGAGCACTCTCCACACTGACCTCCACAATGGTTGTACCAGTCTACGTTCCCACCAGCAGTGGACAAGCGGTCCCTTTTCCCCACAACCTCTCCAACATTTGTTAGTTGATTTCCTTATGATAGCCATTCTTTCTGGAGTGAGATGATATCTCAGTGTTGTTTTTATTTGCATTTCATGGATGACTAGCGATGTGGAGCATGTTTTCATATATTTATTCGCTTCATTAATTTCATCCTCTGAGAAGTATGTATTCATCTCAGATGCCCATTTCTGAACTGGGTCTTTAAATTTTAGGGCCCTGTTATATTTTAGTTCTGTATATATTATGGACAGCAGACCTCTGTCTGATTGCTTATTAGGATTTTTTTCAAAATTTGTGGGTTGTCTTTTCACTCTGTTGACAATTTCTTTTGACATGCAGAAGCTCCTTAAGAAGAGTTGATCCCAGACGTTGATTCTTTCAAGTGCTTCCCATGTGAGTATGTGTTTGTTCATGAACTGTTTACCTACCCCTATGTCTTCAAGAGTTCCTTCTACTTTCTCTTCCAGAGATTGACTGTTTTTGCTTTAATGTTTAGATCTTTAATCCATTTTGACTTTAACTTAGTGCATGGTGGTAGAGCTGGGTCAAGTTTTAGTTTTCAGCATGTAGAAAGCCATGTATTCCAGCACCATTTATTAAAGAGGCTATCTTTGTTCCATTGAGCTTGTTTAGCCACTTTGTCGAAGATCAGATGGCTGATTGTGAATGTAGATGCCTCTGCATCTCCTAATCTATTCCACTGATCTTCAGGTCTATTTTGTTTCCAGTACCATGTTGATTTTATCACAGTGTCTTTGTATTATAATTTGAAGTCCGGAATTGTGATTGCTCCTGCCTTGTCTTTATTGGCCAAGATTGCCTTTGGTATTCTAGGTCGTTTGTGGTGCCAAATAAATTTTAGGAATGATTTCTCTACATCTGGGAGGTATGTTGATGGCAGTTTGATAGGGATTGCATTAACTCAATACAGCAATTTTGGGAGTATGGGCATCATCACAATGTTGGTTCTTCCTATCCAGGAGCATTAAATATGTTTTGGTTTTCTGAAATCCTCCATAATCTCTTTTCTTAGCTTGTTGTAATTTTCTGTGAAAAGATCTTTGACTTCCTTGGTTAAGTGAATCCCAAAGTATTTCATTTTCCGTGGTGCTATTGTAAAAGGTATTGTTTCTATTGTTTCCCTTTAAGTGTGCTTGTTATCTGTGTAGAGGAATGCTGTTGACGTTTGAGTATTGATTTTGTATCCTGCTATGCTACTGAATTTCCCTATCAGTTTTAGTAGCTTCTTAGTGGAATTTTTGGAGTCTTCCAAGTAAAGTATCATGTCATCTGCAAATAGTGATAATTTAACTTCTTCTTTACCTGTTCTTATTCCCTTTATTTCACCGTGTTTTCTAATGGCTGTTGCTAAGGATTCCAAGACTATATTGAATAGAAGGGGATATAGAGGACGTCCTTGTCTTGTACCTGATTTAAGAGTAAAAGATTTCAGTTTTTCCTCATTTAGGATTATATGAGCTTTTGGGTTGTCACAGATGGCTTTTATCAAGTTAAGATAGAGTCCATCTATTCCAATTTTCTGTAGGACCTTGGACAAGAATGAGTGTTGGAATTTGTCGAAAGCTTTTTCTGCATCAATTGAGATGATCATGTGGTTTTTAGATTTCAGTCTATTAATATAGTGTATTACATTTATAGATTTTCAAATATTGAAGTATCCTTGCATCCCTGGGATGAATCCTACCTGGTCATGGTGTATGATCTTCTTGATGATTAGATGTATTCTATTTGCCAGGATTTTGTTGAGTATTTTTGCATCTATGTTCATCAGGGAGGTTGGCCTGTAATTCTTCTTTTTGGTTGTGTCTTTCCCTGGTTTTGGAATGAGTATTATACTTGCCTCCAGAAATGATTTTGGGAGGACTGTTTCTTTTTCAACTTCATTGAAGAGTCTGTGGAGTGTGGGGATTATATCTTCTATAAATTTCTTTTAGAATTCAGCTGTGAATCCATCCGGACTTAGACCTTTCTTTGTCGGTAGGCTTTTTATTACGTTTCACATTTCATTGGCTGTTATCGGCTTATTGAGAGTCGTTATATCTTCTTGATTCAGTTTTGGTAATTTGTACCTTTCAAGAAATCTGACCATTTCTTCAGTGTCTTCTATTCTGTGAGCATAAAGATTCTCGAAGTAACTACTGATAATCTGAATTTCCACTGTGTCTGTGGTGATTTCACGCTTTCATTCCTTATCACTTGTACTTGAATTTTCTTTTGCCTCTTTTTGATGAGGTTGGCAAGACGCTTATCAACTTTATTTAATTTTTAAAAGAACCGACTTTTTGATTTGTAGATTCTTTGAACTGTTTTCTTCATCTCAATTGAATTAGTTTCTGCTCTAATGTTTATGATTTCTTTCCGTCTTTGAGCTCTGGGTTTTGTTTGCTCTTCTTTTTCTAGTTGTCAGAGGTGCAACATTAGGGTGCTAATTTGTTCCCTTTCTGTTTTCCTAATGTGTAAGTTCATAGCTATGATTTTCCCTCTAAGAACTGCTTTAGTCACATCCTATGAATTCTGGGAAGTTGTACTTGAATTTTCATTGAAATGTAGATATTGTTGAATTTCTTCTGCAACCCATTGATTGTTGAGTAGGGTGTTGTTTAGTTTCTATGAATATAGTGGGGTTTTCTTTTGTCTTTTTTTCCAGTTTCATTGCATTGTCGTCAGATAGTATGCATGGGATAATTTCTATTTTCTTGCATATACAAAGGCATGACTTCTGGACTAGTATGTGGTCTATTTTGGAAAATGATCCGTGTGCAGCTGAAAAAAATGTGTATTCAGCTATGGTTAGGTAGAACAGTATGTATATGTTCACCAGGTCCATTTGTTTAAAACTCTGGTTCAGTTCTGCTACTTCCTTGCTAATTTTTGTCTGGTTGATCTATCTTTTTGAGATAAGGGTGTGTTAATGTATCCTGTTACGATTGTGTTCTTAGACATTAAGTTTTTCATGTCCCTTAAGATTTGTCTTACATAGTTGGGTGCTCCTGTGTTTGATGCATAAATATTTATGAGTGTCACTTATTGCTCTTGAATTTTTCCCCTGACCAACATATGGTGGCCTTCTTTGTGTTGCTTGATCATTCTTGGTTTGAAGGTGAGACTGTCTGAGAACAGAATTGCTACTGCTGCTTTTTTCGGAGGTTCTCGGGCATGCAGTATTGTTTTCCATCCTTTGACTTTGAGCCTATGAATGTCCTTCTCAGTTGTGTTTCTTGTATACCACTTATTGTTGGATTTTGTTTCCTAATCCACTGTGCCAGTCTCTTTCTCTTAATTGGAGAATTGAGTATGTTTTCATTGATGGTTGTAATTGAAATGTGCTGACTTATGTTTTTCATGATATTTACCTGTTGTTGTTTCCTCCTTTGTAACTTGTGTTTAATTGTCTGTCCTGTTTAGTGGGTTCCTTCCATTCTCATTCATGGTGTTCTGGTCATTATGGTCTCTTTCTAGAACATCTTTCAGCAGCCTGTGAAGGGATGGCTTTGTCATCGTGAAATTCTTCAGTTGTTCTCTGTCATGGAAATATTTCACTTCTCCATCAAACTTTGAAGAGAGTTTTGCAGGGTATAATAGTCTGGGCTAGAATTTGTTTTCATGTAGGACTTGGAGAACTCTGCTCCATGCTCTCCTTGCCTTCATTGTTTGTCTAGAGAGGTCTGCAGTTATTCTCATGGGTTTTCCTTTGAATGTGAACTGATTCTTCCATCTACCAGCTTTCAGTATATTATTTTTGTGTTGGATTTCTGGGATGTTAACTATTATATGTCTCGGTGTGTTTCTACTTGGGTTGAAGTCATTTGCTGTTCTGTATAATTCAGTGACCTGAATGTTGGATTGTTTCCTCATATTTGGGAGGTTTTCTGCTATTATTTCTTCCTAAATTCTTTTTATGTCATTTGTATTGACTCCTTCATTCTCGTTGATACCAATTATTCTCACATTGTTCATCCTGGCATCATCTTGCAGGTGATGGATTATTTTTTCCTGCATTCTCGTTGTTTTTAAGAGATCCTTTCTTACCTTTTCACTAGCTGGTCTGGGATCTTCAAGATCTGAAACTCTGTCTTCACTTTCACTCAAACGCATTTGTAGACACGTGATTGATATTTTTAGTTATTCTATATCTCTTTGACTGTGTTTCATGTGTTCTATTTCTTTTCTGTTTTGCTCATTCAAGGAATTCATCGTATTTCTGATCTCCTCAATTTTCTTATCCATGTCTTCTTAAGAGGTAGATATTAATTCTTTTTCTGCTGTGTTTCTTCCAAGTTGGATTTCCTGTGTATATTTCTGGACTTGTTTCTGTATTTCAGAGGCTATGACTTCAAAGAGTTCTTTTTTTTCAAAGTATTCTCTTTTGATTTCAGAACTTATTTCTGCTTTGAGTTCCTCATGATCTTTCTGCTGTTGTTTCTTTGCTTCAGATGCTGTTAATTCATATATTTCACCTGTAATAGTGCTCTCTGCACCTGTTCTGGGTAAGCCTAGTTTTCCCCCCCCCAATGTTTCTGGAGTTATTTCTTTATTTCAGATACTATGTATTCAGATATTTCTTTCTAATTTGGAGAATTATTTCTCCTTTTATTTCCTCTATAGCTTTCTGCTGTTGTTCCTTTGCTGCTGTATCTGTTAACTCATTCATTGCAGATGAGCTGGTGTCCTCTGCCCTTCCTGCTGGACTCGAGGTCTGGGTTTGTGTTTTTCTCCTTGTGTTTGTCATTTTGTATAGCACTGATCTTTGACCTTTGATGTAGAGGTTCGGTGCAGCTAAAACCTTGGCTTGTTATGAGATTCAGGTGCCAGTCTATTAAGTTTTAGATTATCTAGGTATGCCTATACTGGATCTAGCTGTTGTGTTCTGTTCCTTTTTTTGCTGCAGCTCCTTTGGTTCCCCTCTGTTGGTTCCCTGTTCAGGTGAACACAAACCAAACTGGGATGCAGAGCAAGCAATGAAAATTCCCCCGTCTTATCTGGCTTTGGGGCAAGGATCTGAAAAATTGCCGGGGTCAGCCCTCCTGTGCCCGGCAGATTGCTCTCTAGTTGCAGGCCTGGGCTTTGGTGGGTCTTCTGGGCTCCCAAAAGAATAGTGGGTGATCTTATTCTGAGAGTAGGCTATACTGGGTCTACCAGCCTGTGCTGGGTCCAGGTCTACAGGACGTATTCCGAGAATGCTGGGAATAGTAGCTCCTGTGCAGTGGGCCTGTAGCCCTCACTCACAGCCCAGGCTGGGCTGGGTTTCTGGCTGTGACTTCGACTGGGGATTGCTGAGAAATGTCCCTCTGGTGTGGCAGGCTTCGAGTTCTCACTCCAGGCCATCCTGCACTGTGTGTGAGGCTCTCGGGTGGGACTTTCAATCGCCTCAAATGTTTCTCTGGCACTTTGGCCTTGAGCTCTCACCGGGCCAGGGGGGTGGGGTTGCAGGGATTCCCTGGGAATGTCTCTCGGGTATGGCGGGCCTGGAGTTCTACACTCACTGAACTTTGACGCCCAGGGTGTCAGGAAAATTCCACTCATTCAGCGGGCTTTGGGGTGGGGAATCTGGGGAGGTGCTGGTGAGTGGGTCCTGAGGTTTCAGGCTGCTCACTGGCTTGGAGGGCTTGGGGGCAGGGATCTGGGTAGCACGTGTGGGAAGAAGCCAATGGCTCTTCCGTCATACACACTCACTGATCTGGGAGGCCTGGTGAGTCGTGCAACTTCCTACTCACTGGGAGAGCCTGGGGCAGCATTCAGGTGTCCGCTGGAATCAGCCGCAGTCTCAGGCTAGTCTCTGGCTGGGCGGTGTGGGAAGGATTGAGTAGGCTGCTGGAGTGTGCTGCGCTGTCTCTGGCCGGTCTCTGGGTCTGAGGGGCCATGGGCGGGGTCCTACATTTTTTGTTATATAGGTGTTGCTTTATCTTGGTTTTAACCATCCAGCACAAAAGTATAAAAATGAAGTATAAGAAATAAAGCCATTTTATTATGCTGTGCTCTAAAGACTCAAGTCAACAACTTCTGACATTGCCAGACATGTGGAAAACCCAATGCTATTATGGGCTACTGGACTATTTTGGAATATTTTGCTGAATTCACACACCTATAATATTTAAATGATAAAACTAAACAAAAAAGGGGATACAACTGAATGACCATTTTATATCTGTATATTCAAAATTGTTAAGATAGATATACAGCTACATTCTCTTAATTCAGTCAATAGAGGGATTTGCTCTAATAGTGTTTGTAAATAGAATATCATGTCTGTGTCTTGTACAATAAATCACCCCTAAGAAAACAATATGTAAAGTATTAATTATTGAACCTGTCCTACTAATTTGATTTGAAACTGTCTCATTGTTATTTGTTTTTCAATAAAATTATGGAAAGGAGAAGAAGAAGAAAAAGAAGAAGAAGAAGAAGGAAGAAGAAGAAGAAGAAGAAGAAGAAGAAGAGAAAACAAGATCATCATCAAGAAGAAGAAGAAGAAGAAGAAGAAGAAGAAGAAGAAGAAGAAGAAGAAGAAGAAGAGAAAACAAGATCATCAAGTAAGACTGGCCAAATAACTCAGTGGATTAAAGTGCCTGCAAGAAGACACAGGGGCCAGCAGTTTGATCCCAGGGCCTGCTGTGCTTTCCCTGTCCCTGGGGCGCGCAGGCAATTGAGAAGGCAATTGAGACTGAGCATGGTGTCACATGCCTGTAATCCCAGCTCTTTGAAAGCTGTGAACAGGCGGATCATTTATGAGCATGATCTAATAGTGAGACCATGAACACTCTGTAGACCTTCCCTAAAATACAAAAATAAAAAGAGATCATCAATTCCACCCCAGTAGAAGCTTGACTGTCCTCTGTACCAAACTCACAGCAGAGTTGCATGATCTTTGAGTGGTACTAATGAGAAAGGATTTCTCTATCTACAATCCAGTCATTTCATCTGCAAATAGCGCTGACATTTAAAACAAATAAGTCTTCATACAGAGAGTTTATAGCTTTTTCTCTTACTTTCTATTTGTCTTCTTTCTCGGAGGTGAAGAAATCAAATAGCCAACCCACCAAAGGATTATGTGATTAAATAGGTTTGGAAAACACTGCATACCTAGGCCATACCAAAGGAGTCACGATGTGTATGGGTATTTGCTGAAAAATGTTTCTGTGTTTAATTTTCAGTACATCAAAAACTAATTTGGTTGTAAAACTTTACTTTCTCCAAGAGCATCCATCAGAGAGCATAATATTTGGCATATAATAGGTGCTAAATAAATATTTGTTCAAAAAGCAAATAAGCAAAAAATCTGTGAATCTTTTTTTATTTTTTATTTTATTTTTTATTTTATTGAAGTACAAATATCAATCAGACAGTTTTAAGACACAACAAGACAGATTCGATAAATTAATACATTGCAAACTGTTCTCATAATGTTTTGGTATCGTACAAGGTGCATACATGTTAAATCTGTGAATCTTAAAGCACATTATGTACCAAGGTGACACCTGTTCTGTCTGCATTTCTGCAAGTTACATCAAAACAGAGCAACTAATCACATGGATGTACCTTCTTTTCCTCTGAATCATCCCAAATCCATGAATTTCCATACTTTACAGGACTTTAAAACTTCATATTTGAATTCTGAGCATGTATGCTCATTCGCACAACTGCCTGCTTATTAAGAAAGAAATATTAATGATACGTCTGCCACTTATTTCCAGGTAATGGAAGCCTGATTCTTGCTTTCTTGTCATGCGTACATGGCAAAATGCATGAATTGGCAGCACTTTTCTTATCATTTGTTTCTAATTCATGCCCGATTGTGTTTGTTTGCATAAGAATGAAATTCTTCATGAGAACTAATAAAGATATGCTCCACCAGGGTGTTCTCAGCGGTGTTTGTCAGATTATCTATGGAGTTACAGCCTTTAGTTTGAGTTTGCAACCAGCGCTTTTTGGGCTTGACAATTAATCCAAAGTAAGGAGAATGTGTGCCTTTTATTTGTGCTTAATTGAACTTCCCACATAGAACAGCTTGAAACACTTCATATGAAGTGTTTATCTGGCCAACAAAATATGGGTTGGTGAGCTAGGCTTTTTATTTCTCAGTCTCTAGCATGAAACAGTTTTAAAGGTCAGCAAAAGAAACATTATAAATCGTATTTGTCCTTGTTTTTGGATTTTGCAGGAAACCTAGGTAAATGCAAGCGGGTCAGATACAAAGTAATGTGTAACACAGGGTCACAACTTCCTTTTAGTACTCTTTTCTCTTTTGTTTTCTGGACAATTTCACCTTGTCTTCTAAGGCTGCTCAGAGATAACTTTATATATTCTGTTGCCTTCCCTGAGTTTTTTCCTGTCCATTTTGTTTCTAAACCAAGTCTTGATAATTTCTTAAAGTTGCAATATCTTCTTTTATTATTCTTTTATTTTTATGGAAATACTATTTTACTGGCACAGTTGCATGAGACATTTTCAGAATAGAAAATACCAAATGTTTTGTTTTTTATATCTGTGGATTTTATTTGTTAGATCTCGGAAAATGTGAGGGACCTTAGCAATTGTTATACTGCCCCCACTTCTAACAGCTAGGGTCAGGTGGCAGGGTGGGGAGTGATTACCCAGCAATCAGCTCCTCAGCTAGCATGTAGTCTTGCTCTGCTCCTTCTACTTCCAGCCACTCTCCTAAATCATTTCTGTTATGCAAATGTCGACATTGTCAGGTAAGTAGACCTAATTTTTATAGCTATGCAAGAATCTAAAGGGATATGGGTACAAGTGAGTTGTGTATATTAGTATGTTCAGATATGCTATCAGAGATAAAATTCTTCAATTTATCTTCTGGGGTATTTGTACTGATCAACTAGGGGAGAAAGTTGAGTCTCTTATTATGTAGGAATATATTTGTCCTCCTCTCATAATCCCTTTGTCATATCTTCAGGCCTAAAACTATCATTGATTTACATGCTCAGGAGTGTTTAAATATATGCTTTTATGTGCCGAAACAAAGCTTTGAAAAAATAATTGCAATGTCAGTATGTGTTCCTTGGCCTATGTTATACTAGGAGCCTGAACATTTGAATATAAATCTGTGCATGTTAAGTATGCTTTTAAAAATTGAGTTTTATGTTCTGATCATTTGCAGGTTTTAAATGACTTGTGCTGTATTAAAATAAATGTGTCAATTAATTGTTTTGTGTCTCAAATCGGGGGAGCTCATTTTGTAACAGAGACTATATTTTACTGCCCAGCGTGACTCATTTGGAGCTTGTTTAATTCCCTGGAGAAGGATTGGCCTTGAAAAATTATATCCATATGGTGTGATGTGAGGAGTGCTAGGAACGATGATCCGCTACCGGCCTGACACCACTGGAGACCAGGACTTTGAAGGCTCTTTTCATCAGGGAGCAGGTGGAAAATATGGCATCAGTAAGAGATGTGAAACCACAGGCATTAAAACCAGTAATTCAAAATAGCCTGGTTCGGTGACCTATTTTCTTTTAAAAAATTATCCTTGTTCATGAAACAGAGGCAGATAATGGACTTTGATTTCAGCCACCCATAGAGTGCAATAGATTTAAACCTTTCAAGTTAGCACTTAGGATTTGGGACAGCTAAAACATATTGAACAAGGCCACAGATTGTTTCATATGGAATGCTAAGAAAGGAGTTAGCATGTTATTGTTTGTTGAACACCTACTGGCATGCCAGTTATTTTGCATTTCATTGACATAGTGCCTTATGAGATAGATGTTGTTAGGTCTGGTTTACAGATGAGGAAACTGAGGTCCAGAGAAGCTAAGTAAGTTGCCAGTATTTTCACAGCTAGCAAATGCAACAAGCTGAATTTGGATCCAGGGTTGTGTGCCTCAGCAACCTACGGGCTTCCCACTGCCCTGAACTCTTCACAGACTTTCCTCTTGACTTCTAAGAAGGAGTAATCATACTTGCTTCAAGGGTATTTTTAAGGCCCAGTAAGATAAAAGATCTTAAAAGTTCTTTGTTATTGCTAGAATAGTTTTGTACCAAAAAAAGCAACATTATCGCAAGTAAAAGACAATGTGTTACAGTGTCTCCACATGACTTTCCACCCTTCAAATACATCCCGATGTTCTGCAGTTTACACCTTTGTCCTTGACTTTCTGCCAAGAGAGGATACTTTGCTTCCTGGGTAGATAGTTTGAAAACTAGATTGCCTGACCTCCCTATGTGCCCAGTCCTGCTTTGGGGACTGTGATTTCCTTGGCCTGTAGCTGCGAGGCAATGGAGAAGATACGCGGTGTGTCCGGAGAAACAGATACACTAGAGCACCAGAGTTCTTTTAGTCATAATAGAAAATCATGGATATTTCCAGCTGTGATTTCTCATAATTGTTTCTTCTTTCCCATTTGTTCACAGAAAAAGATCTGACATATTGTACGAAGGACATCAGTAATTTCTTAATGCAAGACATCGCCTTCCTGTCTGGTAAGCAAACTTTCTCATGTATTTCATGCATAGAAATGCATGAATTTATCAGCAGAATTCATTGGCCATGTATGATATAGTTCTTTTTCTCTGTGTATACATACACATTTAAGAAGCATTATTTTCTTTTATTTTTTGTAATTTAGGGAAGGCTTTACAGAGTGTTCAGGGCCTCACCATTAGATCAGTCTCGTAGTGCTCCTCCTGTTTACAGCCTCCCAAGAGCTGAGATCACAGGCGCATGCCACCACGCTTAGTCTCAATTGCCCTCTCAGTGTACCCCAGGGGTGGGGCCGGCACAGCAGGTCTGGGGATCCAACTCCCAGCCCCTGCACTTGCTTGCAGGTGCTTTAATCTGCTGAGCTATTTGGCCAGCCCAAGAAGCATTATTTTAATAAACTTTAATTTATTGCATATCTAGTTGCTAAACAAATGGATATTAGTAGAATATTTGTAGAATATTTAGAAGTTTTAAAGATGTTTCAATATGTAATTAAGACCCACCTTACCACTTTGGGGCATGTAATGTTCAGACAAAGTCGACCATATCCATTTACAGCTCAGCTTAATATTATGGGCTCACGATGTATACTTCATTTTTATACATTTATGCTTTTCTGCTGGATGGTTAAGACCTAGGTAGATCCAAACTTATATACCAACACATGTACTTTATATTTCCTATGTGGTCATTGAAGTCTTCTCAGGGTTTATCTTGTAGTCCTGTACATTATT
>PVKA01042405.1:0-17424 GCA_004027165.1 Ctenomys sociabilis | reverse complement strand
CCGCAAAAAAAAAAAAAAAAAAGAATTAGAATGCATTAAACAGATTCAAACATATCCAGAAAATTAAGAACTCCACTGACAGCTGGCAAAACCCCTTGCATGAAAGTGAAGGTAGACTCTCAGACCTTGAAGACAGTGGTGCACGTAATGAATGTGAAAGGAAAGGTCTTTTAAAACTAACAAGAACCCAACAAATAACAATTCAGCAGCTAAAAGATGACAAAAAGAAAACTAATATCTAATATATTAATAGATGTTGGGTGAGATAGCTCAGTGGATGGTGTGCTTCGGCAAGTGCAGGAAATGGGATTGGATCCCCGGCATCACAGGACGCGCTGGCCCTGCTCCCTGTGAGCTGAAGTGGCCACTGAACCGGCCACTGAGGCAAGGCATGGTGGCACATGCCTGCAATCCCAGTGCAAGGGAGGCTGAAAATAAGAGGATCACTACAAGTCTGAGCTGTGTAGTGAGACCCTGTATCAAATGCATTTAAAAAAAAAAAGTGTCAATGAAGCAGTGGGAAATAGCACAAATGACATTAAAAGACTATTTGCAGAAGTACTAGCAAAAAATTTTCCAACATGAGAAAAGAACCTGACATACAGATAAGCAAGGCCTATAGAACTCCACACAGCCATAATCACAATAAATCTATATCTAGACGTATAATAATCAAGATCTCAGAAACTCAGCAAAAGAATAGAGTATTAAAAGCTGCTAGAGAAAAAAAACAGATCAGCTGCAATGGAAAGCACATCAGAATTGGCAAATTTCTCAACACAAACCATCAAATCAAAAGGAGCTTAGAGTGAAGTATGTCAGGTCATGAAAGAAAACAACTCCCAACCCAGACTGGCATACCTGCAAAATATCTGTCAAATGGAATGTTGAAATAAGGTCCTTCCATGACAAAAAACAAATAAAGAAATTCATGGCCACAAACCAATGCTACAAAGAATAGGGACAAATATCTTTTTTTTTTTTTTTTAAAGTATTTAGTATAGTGTCTCACTATGCATCTTGGACTCATAGTGATCCTTCTATTTTCAGCCTCCCCAGCACTGGGATTATAGGCATGTGACACCACAATCAAACTCAGTTCGGCTCAGTGTGTCAGGGGGCAGGGCCAATGCAGTATGTGGTGCCTGGGATCGAATCCCGGTCCCTGTGCTTGCCTGAGCAGGCACTTAGTCTGCTGAGCTATCTCACTTGCCCCTGACAGATGTTTCAGAAAGAGACAGAAGTGATCATAGCTTTAAGAACAACAGAAAGGAACCAACAAACGGAGCAAGTAATTAAAAAGAAGGGAAAAACATGGAACCTATAGCAGGAAAATAACATGACAAAGATAAGACAGTATGTATCAGTTATAACCATCAATGCAAATGGCCTCAACACACCAATCAAAAGAAACAGACTAGCACAGTGGATTAAGGAACAAAACCCAACAATATGTTGCATGCAAGAAACACATTTAACTCAAAAGAAAATTCACAGACTAAAAGACAAAGGACAGAGAACAAGCCTCCATGCCACTGGAAAAGAGAAAAAATCAGGGGTAGCTATTAATATAAACTTCAAGCCAAAAATCATTCAAAGAGATACAAAAGGTCACTACACACTTCTTAAAAGAAAACTATAAGAGGAAGAGATGACAATTATAAATACATATTCACCCAATGAAGGAGCAGCTACCTATATGACTTTTTTTTTTTTTTTTTGAGGAACCAGGGATTGAACTCAGGCCCTTGTGCTTGCCAGGGAAGCACTTTTATTCCACTGAGCCATCTCCCCAGACCCATATAAGACAAATTTTAACAGACATGAAAAGATCAAATGACAAATAATGCAATAGCAGTGGGAGACTTTAACATGCCACTGTCACAAAGAGATAGCTCAACTAGGCAAAAATCAACAAAGAAATAACAGAACTAGACCAAACTTGTGAAGAAATTAATTTAGTAGACCTTTACAGAGTGCGTTACCCAGCAACAACACAATACACCTTCTTCCCAGCTGCACACAGGACATATTCCAAAATAGACCAAATGCTAGCACACAGAACATTCTTAAGTAAATGCAAAGGAATTGAAATTATCCCATGCATACTATCTGACAATAGTGTAATGAAATTGGAAATCAATGATAAAAGAAACTACAAAAATACCAAAAACACATGGAAATTAAATAAGAACCTCCTGGGGTTACCTCCAAATAGCTCAGTAGATTAAAGTGTCTGTAAGCAGGTGCAGGAGTGGGGGTTGAGGAGGAGTTCAATCCCTGGGCCCTGCCCTGCCAGCCCCACCCCTGGGGCATGCAGAGACAGCAATTGAGACTGGGCCTGGTGGCACACACCTGTAATCCCAGCTCTTAGGAGGCTCTAAACAAGCGAATCACTATAAATCTGATCCAGTAGTGAGAAACTGAACACCCTGTAGACCCTTCTTTAAAAATACAAAAATTGAACGCGGGGGTGGGGGTGGAGTTGGGGGGGTGGGGAGATGGCTCAGTAGAATAAGTGCTTCCCTGGCAAGCTCAAGGTCCTGAGCTCAATCCCCAGTTCCATAATAATAATAATGATGATGATAATAATAATAACAGCAACAATAACAACCTCCTAAAAAACCAGTGGGTCACAGATGAAATTGAAGAAGAAATTAAAGAATATTTACAATCAAATTAAAATGCATGGGGCTGGTGAGATAACTAAATGGTCTAAAACACCCACTTACACAGGTTCAGGGGACTACAGTTTGATCCCCAGCATCTGGGCTGAGTGAGCCAAATATAAAAGAAAAAAACATACACAACATACTGAAACCTGTGGGATGCAATGAAAGCTGTCTTAAGAAGAAAATTTATAACAGTAAATTCACACATTATGAAAACAGAACAAGGTGAAAAAAATATTATGCTACCCCTCACTCCTAAACAAAGAAGAGCAAGTCAAGCCCAAAGCTCAAAGAAGTCAGGTATCAGGGATCTGAAATGCCTGGTTTTCCTGGCCTTTCCATTGTTTACCAGGATTGCCTTTGATATTCTGATTTTTATAAAGATTAGAGCGGAATTTAAAGCATTGGAGGTGAAGCAAACAATACAATACAAAGAATAGGGTCAGGGAGATGGCTCACTAGAATAAGCGCTTCCCAGGCAAGCGCAAGGGCCTGAGTTCAATCCCTGGTTCTGCAAAAAAAAAAAAAAAAACCAAAGTCAATATCCAAAAATCAGTAGCATTTTGTACACAATGAACACACTGAGAAAGAAAGCAGGAAAACCAGGCATTTCACAATAATGTCCAAAGAAGTTAAATATTTAGGAATCAATCTCACAAAAGATGTAAAAAATTAATGCAGTGAAAATTATGGTTCTCAGAGAAAAGAGATTGAAGAGGATTTGAGAATATGGCAAAATATTCCATACTCTTGGATAATTGTGAAGTGGAATTATCTTCCTGGATAGGAAGATAATTCTTCTATTGGCAATTAGAAGATTTTTTTTCCAAATTTGTGGGTTGTCTTTTCACTTTGTTGATAATTTCTTTTGATGTGCAAAACTTCTCAATAAGAGATGGTCCCAGTTGTTAATTCTTTCAAGTACTACCCATGCAACTTGATTTTTGTACATGACACTTTGCCTATCCCTATGTCTTCAAGAGTTCCTCCTACTTTCTCTTCTAGGAGATTGTTTCTGTTTTAATGTTTAGATCTTTAATCCATTTTGACTTTCGCATAGTGCATAATGATAGACCTGGGTCAAGTTTTAGTTTTTAGCATGTAGAGAGCCAGTTTTTCCAGCCCCTTTTGTTAAAGAGGCTAGCTTTCTTCCAGGAAGTGTGTTTGGCCCCTTTGTCAAAGATCAGGTGGCTGAGTGTGTTTGTAGAGGCTTGTGCATCTTCTAATCTATTCCATTGATCCTCAGGTCTATTTCATTGCCAATACCATGCTGATTTTATCACAGTAGCTTTGTAGTATAATTTCAAGTCAGGAATTGTAATGCCTCCTGCCTTGTCTTTGTTGGCCAGGACCCTACACTTTCATATGTATTTTTTTTCCACTGGAGCCCAAACTTTGTGGATATGTATTATTTCCATTTTTTTTTTTTTAAAGCTGCATGGGTCTTTTTTTTTTTTAATTCCTTTATTTATTACAGTGTCTCGCTACACATCGTGGATTCTTTTTTTGCGGGGGTGGGGGGTGAGCTCAGCCTGCCCTGCGGGGAGGGGCCGGCATGGCATGTGGTGCTGGGGCTCGAACCGCGGTCCCTGAGAGGCACTCTAGATAGCTGAGCTATCTTGCCAGCTCCTTATTTCCATTTTATAGCTAAGAAAATAGAGTCAGAGATGCTGCCTAATGTTGAACAGATAGTAACTCATTCAACCATAATTTAAACACTGTTCTTCGAGCCTCTTCACACTCTATCACATTATCTATGTCTGATTGTTCATATAGCCAAATAAATGACTATTAGGCTACTTTTTTTCATCTGAGAGGAGAGACTACTAACACACAGGTTAAATGTCTCAGATGAGTTAATAACACATAGAAGGTCCACAGCATAATGGGCCATGTCTTCCACCACCATCAAGCTTGAATCCCATCCATTGAGTCCCATGTACCAGGAGCATGGGCTACCCCTCCATGATTATGTGGCTTATTTTTTTTGGTACTTTTTATTATTATTTTTAAAGGATACAAAATAGGGATAGAAAAAAACAGCATTACACATGGCACAAGATTTCATTAAGCAAAGTAATAGGAATCCAACAATGGTTGCTGTATTACATGATGCTATATGCAAATTAGTTTTTCAGATTAACAAATATAAACATATAAGTTTTGTTTTAAAAAACAATAACTAAGAAGTTATAAAAAATTCAAGAAAGAAAAAAATCAGAGTAAAGTAATTGTAAGCACTAACTGCTTTTTTTTTATATATTCGTATAATTAGAATTCTCTTTAGGGTTATTTTTTTTTTTTTTTTTTGGACAAGGTCTCACTATGCAGCCCACATTCATAGTGATCCTCATGCTTTCTGCCTCCCTACTGCTGGGATTACAGGCTTGCACCACCATGCCTGGACTCCATCACCAGCTCAGTGCACCCAAAGGCGGGGCCTGCGTGGCACGCTGAACCAGGAATTGAACCCATAGAAAGGAGTAGGCAATAAATACTTAAAGATTTAAAATTTCTGAATTTAGTTCAACTTATAATACCACATTTCCAAGAAAAATGAACCTTTTGCACAAGAAATTTAAATAAAATCATACCACACAAAAATGAAATTGTCCAAAATTTATTTTAAAGAAAAAAATAGCCAAGGAGATGGCTCAGAGGAATAAGCACTTCCCTGGCAAGCACAAGGGCCTGAGTTCAATCCTTGGCTCTGCCAAAAAAAAAAAATGGTTAAAGCATATACATAAAAAATATTATCTATGGAAGAACAAAATTAAATAGCATTTTATTCTACATTAGAAAGAAAAAAAAAGGACCAAGAATATAAGAAACTAGACTAATTAAAGGACTAAAAGAAAAAAAAGATCTATCCTCCTTGAATTTTATACTTAGCAAACATACCTTTGAAAACTAAAAGTAAAAATTTTTCTAGTTATTCAAACTTGAAATATTTTATTTTTATTTTTATTTATTTATTTATTTATTTTTGTCTTTTTGAGACAAAAAGGGTCTCACTAGCACTTCAGGCTGGCCTTAAGCTCACTTTGTAGCTCAGGCTGGTCTCGAACTCACAACAATCCTCCTGCCTCAGCCTCCCGAGTGCTGGGATTACAGGCATGCGCCACCACGCCAAGCTTGAAATATTTTAATATCTCCAGATGTAGCATATTGGAAATAACAAAAACTATAATTCAAAAGGCATGAGAAGTTACAGTATGCTCCTGGATGAATAATAAGGAGCTCTCAAAGTGATAGTTATGCAGGACTATAAAAAATATATTAGATGAACCCTTATTTAAAAGGTCATTGAAGATTTCTATGAGACAGTACCAAACTTATGTCGGGTTATACACGTATTTTTTTTCATATATATGTGTGTGTATAAAAGACAGGGAAAAAGTAATATAAAGTCAATGGAAAATAGAAATATACTTTTTAAAGTTTCTAATACTAGGAGAAGATATCATGTGATGTCTTTTAGATAAATTGCAATTCAAAGATATAGTATAAATCTTTAAAAAAGTAAGATTAAGTAATATTCAGAAAATTAAATACTAATTAATTAAAAATTAAATGTTTCAAAACAATTGAATTAAGAACAAGTTTTCAAGATAGTGAAGAAATACTAAGAATAAAACATAAGATAAATACCGGAATGACAAATAAATGACCATCACTTCTGACAGTTTAGGGCTAAGATATCACACAAAGTTCTAGTGTGTTGTGAACATGGATAATGACCATGACACTTACTGGTGGCCAGGTGTCACTTGTGGGACTGAGCTACAGCTGTTTCCTTGAAATCCACCCTGTAGTCCCATATGGAATTTTGACCCATAGGGTCCAAGAAAAATCCATTTGTAGAGTGTGCTGATGGAAATATTTTGCTGCTGTGCACAAAAGAATAACTGAAAGACTACTGTTGTATACCTCTTATTCTCCTATGTTTAATTGTTTGCCCTATTTGGTGGGTTCTTTCCATTCTTGCTCATAGGGTTGTGATCATTTTGCTCCCTCTCTAGAACATCATTTAGTAATCTGTGTCAGCTTGGCTTTGTCATCATGAAATTCTTTAGTTGTTCTTTGTCATGGAAGTATTTTAGTTTTCCATTACACTTAAAAGAGAGTTTCGCAGGGTATAACAGTCTGGGCTGGAATTTGTTTTCTTGCAAGACTTGAAGTACTTTGCTCCATGCTCTTCTTGCCTTGCTGGTTTGTGAAGAGAAATCTACTGTTATTCTGAGGGGTTTTCCTTTAAATGTGATCTATTTCTTTTCTTTAGCAGCTTTTAGTATACTGTTCCTGTGCTGAATTTCTGGGATCTTGATTATTATATGTCTGGGAGTGGTTTTAATTGGGTTGATGTTATTTGGAGTTCTATATGCTTTGGTTACTGAATGTCAGATTGTTGACCCATATTTGGGAAGTTTTCTGCTATTATTTGCATCCATATTCTTTTCATATCATTTTTATTAACTCGTTCCTTCTCATTGATGCCTATTAGTGTCACATTGTTCATCTTTGCATCATCCTGC
Organism: Ctenomys sociabilis; assembly: GCA_004027165.1. Lineage (NCBI taxonomy): Eukaryota > Metazoa > Chordata > Mammalia > Rodentia > Ctenomyidae > Ctenomys > Ctenomys sociabilis. The sequence goes on along the minus strand of PVKA01042405.1, from coordinate 10,217 downwards.
AGGTGTTGAATTATTTTTTCCTACATCCTAATTGTTTTTATGAGATCTTTGCTTGCTTTTGCACTAGCTGCAATGGTGTCTTTAAGGTCAGAGAGTCTATTTTCACTTTCACTCAAATGGAGTTGCCAGCTCGTGACTGAGGTTTTAATTTCCTGTTTATCACTTTGGATCTGTTTCATACATTCTATTTCTTTCCTATATTGCTTATTCAGGGAATCCATCATTTTTAAATTCTGCTCTATTTTTGTATCAGTGTATATTTTTTTTTTTTTTTTTTTTTTTTGTCTTTTTGAGACAGGGTCTCACTATGCAGTTCAGGCTGGCCTTAAGCTCATTTTGTAGCTCAGGCTGGGCTTGAACTCACAACAATCCTCCTGCCTCAGCCTCCCAAGTGCTGGGATTACAGGCATGCGCCACCATGCCCAGCTTCAGTGTAATCTTTAGAAGCATTTAGTACTTATTTGATTATAGTTATCACCACATTTTTTTACTTCAGAAATTATTTCTGATCTGATGTCTTCTATACCTTTCTGCAGTTGTTTCTTTACTTCCAACGCTATTATTTCAGAGATTTCACGTGTGTGATTTCCAATCTCCTCTATGCTAGTGTCTTCTGCATTTGTACTATATGGACTCTGGGCCTGAGACTTTTTGTTCCTTCTCTTTGTCATTTTGTATACCACTGACTTTTGACCTTTGGTGTAGAGTTTAGAGTTATTGCCTTAGCACCAAGTCCAGATCTCTGAAGTCAAACTCCTCCAGGTGGGTGTGGTTTGGGTCTGGCTGCTGTGCTTCACTTCTTCCTGCTGCAGCCTTGCAGGTGGACCCTTTGTGTCACTCTGGCAAGATGTTCTACTCCTGAATCAGCTGGGTGCGTCTTGCCTCTAGCCTCTTTGCAGGGAGTTCTGCTGAAGGGTTCCAATCTGGGCCTGTACTCTTGGTCTTTTCAGGGTCCGGTGGCCCAGGTGTTGTCACTCACACACCGGGCTTGCACTCTAGGTTGCTTCAGGACCTGCCGGCCCAGGGGGTCTCCAATTATGTGGTTTAAATAATCTATTGATGTAAGTCAACGACACAGCCAACTTCCGTTTCTCACCACAGGCATACCTCCAGTAAGGACCAGAATGGGGAACAGTTAAAACAAGGAGCAAGTCACTAAAATTCCTGTTTTACCTCTTTTGTCCTAAAACCCTGTACCAATCTTGTTAGTATATGTTGCTGTGTAGGATATTTAGAAAACATGAAGTCTTTCCAGTCCAGTCCATTTTCCTTGACATTCTCACACACACACACACACACACACACACACACACACACACACTCACACTCACACATTCTGGCTTTGGTGAGAAGTACGCTTTGCTGGTAGAGCTAAGATGCAGAGTGGCTTCACATCAACCTTCCTCTTGATGAACCAGAAGATGTTCAAGAGAACCTATTTAAAGATCTTTAAAAACAAGGATAGAAGAAGCCTCATCTCCAGTGTTTGAAAATGTTCCATTTGATGATATTTCTAAGTCAAGAAAGCTTATTTTCCCATGTTTGGAAGTTTGGTGACCCACTTAATGATGGACCAATTGCCAAGTAGAACAAACTACTTATGAGAAAGTATTTTTGAAAAACAAGTATTGGATGAGACTCGCTGGAAGCCTAATTATCACAGGGATCACTGTTTGATCCTTAAAAGAAAAAAATAATTGGGCCTTGGAGATGGCTCAGTGAAATAAGTGCTTTCCTGGCAAGTGCAAGGGCCTGAGTTCAGTCCCAGGTTCTGACAAAAAAGAAAAAGAAAAAAATAATTAACTAAAGATCGCTGGAAAGCTGGGTGTGGTGGTACACACCTGTAATCCCAACACTCAGGAGGCTGAGGCAGAAGGATTCTTCGAAGTTTGAGACCAGCATGGAGTACAAAGTGAGTTTAAAGGCAGCCTGAACTGCATAGGGAAACCTTGTCTCAAAAAGACAAAAAATATTGTTCAATCCCAGGTTCTGCCAAAAAAATAAAAATAAAGATTGCTGAGTTCAGAGGCCAACTGTTGATTTCAAGAGCAATCGTCATCCTCATAGTAAGCAGGTATTTTTAGGCCTCTGAGATACACAATAAAGGAGAACTTTCCTAACCAAATTTGTATCATTTCATCATTTCTTGCTGTATTCATTTGAACATTCAAGTACCTACTTTATACACTAGGAAAAGTCAGATGTGAATATTCCATAATAAGAACTATCATTCCAGTGTACAACAAGGTCATGCGGCCATGGGCCTCTTGTTACGGGATTGAAGCACAATACCTTGGGGACCGGGGTGGGAAAAATGGAAAATAGTAAAAAGGGAAGAAAGAGAATGTGATCCAGGTGATACAACTTCTGTTGCCCTGGCATGGAACATACTCTGTTTGTTTATTGTTTGGTTAAGGTATTCTTTGTTCTGGATTTTGTTTACTGTTCTCTTTTTCATTTACTATTTTTGTTTGTGATATTAGGGATTGAACTCCCAGCTTCCCACATATTTAACAAGTGCTCTAGCCCTAAGCTTCATTACCAACCTTTTTATTTGATTTTATTGATTGTGTTGTTTTGAGACAGAGACTTTGCTTTATGGCCTTGAACTACTGGCAGCCCCCTCCTCCTCTACTCTCGTGAGCACTGGGACTATAGGCCTGTGTCACTATGTCTGGTTGTATTGTTTTATTTTGAAACAGGCTTTCATCAAATTGCCCAGGGTAGAACTTGTGATCCTCCTGCCTCAGCCTCCTCAGTAGTTGGGATTACAAGCCTATATCACTGCCATGACTAAAATCCCTTGACTTTAATTCATATCCCAGACCAGGTCGGGCATCCACCCCTTGTCCAGTCCATGGTAGCAGAGGTGTGGGAGTCATTGCACTAAGTGAATGTTGGGGGCCTTCGCTATTTCCATGTGTGTTTAGAGAGAATAAAGAAGGAAAGAACAATAGTCTGAAATCCATCCAATTCTTATTTATTTATAATTTTTTGAGTATGTCCCCAAATTAAATTTATAGTAGTAAAATTATGTTCTAAAGATATAAATATTGTGAATTGGGCTGGGGGGGGCACACCTATAATTCCGGCACTCAGCAGGCTGAAACAAAAGAATTGCTGTGAGTTCAAAGCCTGCCTGAGATGTATAGTGAAACCCTATCTCAAAAAGATAAAAAAAAAAAAAAAAAAAGTTGCCTGGCATGGTGGCACACACTTGTAATGCCAGTACCCAGAAGGCTGAGGCAGGAGGGTCCCTGTGAATTCGATGCTAGCCTGGGCTACATAGTGAGTCAAAGACAGCTTGAACTGCATAGTGAGACTCTGTCAAATAAATAAATATATAAATTGTGCCACATCTATACTATGGGATGCTATGTAGCCATCGTGTAACTAGGAGATACCTATTACACTGAAAAATGTTGGGGCCAGGGAGATAGCTCAGTAGAATAAGCACTTGCCTGGCAAGTGCAAGGGCCTGAGTTTGATCCCTGGCACAAAAAAATGATACATGTTAGCACAAACCTGGTATATGAAATACATAGCAATATGTATAAAATAAATCTAGACGTTTATTTTTTGGCAGAACCAGGGATTAGAACTCAGGCCCTTGCACTTGCCAGGGAAGCACTTTCTCCGCTGAGCCATCTCCCTGGCTCCAAACCTGGATGTTTAAATGTGTAGAAAAAGGCATGGAAGAATTTGCATGATGTTGATGTGAATATCAGGGGTCTGAGCTAGAGATAAATGATGGTAAGGATGAAACAATAGGCCTTTGAGGCCTGACATTTCCATAAAGTCTGCCTCCAAATCCCAGGTGTCTTTTCGGTGTCTCTGTTGTAGTAACAAAAGGACTGAAGTCTTCACCGAGCTTCCCACTGCCCTCATCTTGTGCACCTCAGTCCTGGGGTCCTCTGCTCTCCCCGTGTCTGCCTCCTCCGCCTGCTGTGAGTCACACGGGCCCAACCGGAGCTAAGCCGGTCCCAACCCTGTGCTGGTCAGGACCTTGTCAGCGGCTTGTCCCCTATCAGCGGCCGCCTCCATAGAGCCAGCTCAGTGCGTGCTTTGCCGCACCGCTGTCTCCCTGCTATTCATGTTTTTAGTTTTAAAACTTTATTCGATATTGTCTTGATCATGATTAAAAGAAGACATAATCTTGTGACCTCCTGGAGCGTAAACGTGCTGCAGCTCATGTGCAGCTCCTTGCAGTTCTAGCCTGGTCCTCCTCCAGTGTCTCCTCTTGGAGTTGTACCTGATTTTATTACCTGTCTTCATCTGAATCACTGAGGAGTCGGGTGATCCTGCTTTTGCTTCTTGGCCAGGAATCGTTTGATTCTGAAAGTCTTGTGAGAAGACATGGTGAGGGTAGGAGGCGAGAGTACGCACTCGATGGCGGACTGAAGCAGAAGAGCTAACCATTTTTTAAAATGTATTTTTATTTCCAGACGTGGTATTTTTGTTTCCGCACAGGATGCTTGCCTCCTCGTTAGCACGAAGGGTGCCGCTTAGCCGTGATGACTACATTCGCGTTGTGTAGCAAAGCTCTGAATCCTCGCCACCTTGCAGAACTGGCACTACCACGAGCTTCCTAGGGTCTCTCACTCGGTGCCAGTCCAGGCCGATAGCCATGGCTACTTGGGAAGATTTCACGCAAGTGGAATAAGGTAATAGTTGTCTTTGTGTAGCTGATTTATTTCACTCAGCATCCGTGCTGCACCCTGTGACTAGACTGGGCTTTTTTTTTTTTTTTTTTTTTGTCTTTTTTTGAGACAGGGTCTCGCTATGCAGTTCAGGCTGGCTTTTAAGCTCACTTTGTAGCTCAGGCTGGTCTCAAACTCACAACAATCCTCCTGCCTCAGCCTCCCGAGTGCTGGGATTACAGGCATGCGCCACCACGCCTGGCTAGACTGGGCTTTTGTTTTCTTTTTTCTAGTACCAAAGATCAAACTCAGTATCTTATGCTTGGCAGGTGCTTATGTTGTGGGGCTATCTCTCTGGCCCTGGGTTTCCTTTTTTAAGGTGACATAATATTCTTTTGTTGGGGCTGGGGAGATGGCTCAGTAAAGTAAATGCTTCCCTGGCAAGTGCAAGGGTCTGAGTTCAATCCCCAGTTCCGCAAAAAATGAAAATAAAAATTTTATATATATATATATATATATATTTTTTTTTTTTTTTTAATTTGTGTGTTTGGTACTATGATCTTGAACTCATAGTGATCCTCCTATTTCAGCCTCTCCAAAACCAGGATTACAGGTTGGCACCACCACTCCTGGTCTCAGTGGCCAGAGCTTCACACCCAGAGCAGGAGCAGCATGGCATGTGGTACCAGGGATTGAACCCAGGTCCTTGTGTTTGCTGAGGCAAGTGCTTAGACCACTAGGCTATCTCTGTGGCCCTCTTTTGTATATGAATGCCACATTTGCTTTGTACATTCACCTGTCCTTCTTGCACATCTGGACTGCTTCATCCTCCAGCAGTTGTCGATAACGACAGTGGGCATAAGTATGCAAATGCGTCTTCAAGATCCTGCTTTCATGGGGGCCGGGGAGATGGCTCAGTGGAATAAGCGCTTCCCTGGCAAGCTCAAGGGTCTGAGTTCAATCCCCAGTTCCACAAAAAAAAAAAAAAAAAAAAAAAAAAAAAAAATCCTACTTTCAGTCCTTCTGGATTTATACTCAGAAGTGAAGTTGCTGGATCATATGGCAATTCTATTTTTACATTGTTGAGGAATTAAATTCACTTTCAAACAAATAGCCCCATCCTCCTGGACTCTGCTGCAATATGTTAACTGGCGGCATATTGCCTTCCCTCTAATTAAATTGAAAATAGCAGTCTTGCTCATCTATAACCATTAAAATGTGTTTAAACTTCTTCCTTAAGATGCACCAAGCACAGTTGGAAGCTGCAGATTCTCCGGTTTCCTCTCAGTCCAGGAACCAAGCTCACTTCCCTTTGCCCAGCCCTCTGCCCAGTATCAGGGTCACTGGCCGAAAGAGTCGGGACAGAAGGACAGGATTTGCTCCATGCCACATTCCAAGCAACTGGACAGTGGCTGGCAAGAAAGAAGCACCCCATGACACAAGACTGGGCACAGTTAAAAAAATAATTTTGAACTTAGCCCAAAAAGAGAATGAACAATAGTTTAGTACCTCTTGTTCCAGCAAGCAGGAAGCAGATTGCAGATGGCAAAGAGATACTTGACGACATGATTTTTGCTAGAATGATGAAACTTTCGCTAGGATGAAGCCAGACTAAAGTAGTGACGGAAATGCAGGATGGTACCAAACACAAGGCCAGCCAGGAACAGTGGCACAGGCCTGTAATCCCAGCACTGGGGAGGCTGAGGCAGGAGGATCTCAGTGAGTTCAAGGTCAATCTGGACCCCATCTCGAAACCAAAACAAAAACAAACACAAGGATGGGGGAGTCTGAAAACCCATGAGCTTCTGCCAGACTCCTGGCTTTAAGCTGGGAAGGGAAGGCCAAGCCAGAGGCCAGTGGTGCAGGACCTCACTTGCAGTCTCTCCTGCCAGACCTGGGCCCAGGAGTGTACAAAGCACAAGCACTGAGATGCTGCCTGCCAGCTTGCTGGGCAGGGCGTGGGGTGAGGCTGGCGCTCTCAGGCAGGGTCTGCTCAGTGAAGGCTAAGGGGGCTCAGCGCCAGAGCAGAGCTTGTCTCAGGCAGTGGCGAGCTGTCCCATGGCCCTCCCAGCTGGGGACTTAGGCAAGAAACCCAAAGATACGGAACTACACTATTTTTCTTTCTTTCTTTTTTAAGACAGGGCTCAGTTCAGGCTGGTTAGAACTCAAAGCAATCCTCTTGCCTCAACCTCCCAAGTGCTGGGATTACAGGTGTGTGCCACTATACCTAGGCAATAAAAATTAAATTTATCTCTTTTTTTAGCCTTTTGAGACAGGGTTTCCCTATGCAGTTCCGGTTGACCTTGAGCTCACACTATAGCCCATACTGACTTTCAACTTGCAATGATTCTCCTGTCTCAGCCTCTTAAATGCTGGGATTACAGGCATGTGCTACCACATCTAGCCAAAAATTAAATTTAGACTGAACAAAAATTACAGGAATTTATAAAGTGTATAAACCCCAGAGCAAATCAGTGAAAATTATGCTCTCACATATTTTAAGAATTAGTACATTATAAATTCTTCCATTTAAATGAGCTGAATTAAAAGGAAAAAGTATCTTTGAATAGTTTTGCTTTCTAAAGAAGCAAAAGGAGAGTTTAGGTTGCTTAGTGACTGTGTGATATCTTTCATACACCGTTGGTTTTTTTTTTCAACTTTTATTTGCTACATGGTCTTGCTATGCAGCTCAGACTCATAGTGATCCTCTTGCCTCTTGATCCTCCTGCCTCAGCCTCCCCTGTGCTGAGATTACAGGTGTGCACTACCACCCAGGTCTCAGCGGCCGGTATGGAGCACCCAGTGCTCCAGGACCAGCATAGTATGTGGTACCATGGATCAAACCTGTGTCCTTGTCTTGCCAGGCAGGTGCTTAGACTGTCAAGGTATCTCCCCAGCCCTTGTCTCATGGTCTTGATTGAACATTTAAATTCATACTAGGACTAAAGTAACCCTGGGATCTTTTATGTATTGATTGATGTGGATGTCAGCAGGTTCATAGAAAACCCACTCTATCTGGGCTCAAAAGACCTTACAGGCCTGGGATTGTCCTGACCACTTCGCACTCCTAGAGGACGATCAGCACTGTGTCACCTGTGTTGCTGCCAGCGCTGCCCTGACCTGGCAGTGTTTCTCCCCAGTAAGCCAGTCCTCCCGGGCCCCACACCTGAAGGGCCACTGCTGGGTCTCACAACACCTTCCATCGTAACTAAACGGGGCTCCCTGGCCAGCCCAAAGCCATCCCCTGGCCTCTGCGGCAAGCACCCCTGCCTGCTTGGAAGCCCCCTATTGAGCGCCATCTCCCCCTCAACCCACCTGTGTCATAGCCTAATCCCCACTTCCCACCTTCCTCTGACTCTTCCCACCAGCCTTGTCTATACCTGTGAGTGACAGTGTCACTATAATTAGCTATTTGCACATCCACCTCCACTTGACTTGTCTTTTGGCCAGCTCTTTCTTTTCTTTTCTTTTTTTTTTTTTTTCTGCTTTTTTGAGCCTGGATCTCACTGGGTAGTTCAGGCTGGCCTTGAACTCCTGGGGATCCTCCTGCCTCAGCCTCCTGAGTGCTGGCATTACAGGTGGGGGCCACCACACTTGGCTTTATGTTTCCGTCTTTGACTTTACAGATGACTGCAGTACCTGCTCCACGAGAGTCCTTAGTAAGCAGTCTGGATGAAGAAACCTATAAAACGCAGATGATACAACTGTATGCACCAGCCAGCAGTGTCGCAGTACTGGAGTCACGCGAGACAGCCCATGCAGAACTCGCGAGACAGCCCATGCAGAACTCGTGGGGATGCCAGGAGCATTATGCAAACACAGAGCTGTGAGGTCACCAGCTAATCCCTCTGGCCGGAATCCAGCTTGCGGCAACTACCAGGATAACAGCACCAATGACGACTGAGCTTTGGCAGCACAGCAAGTGCCTGACCCATTTAACCCATATAACCACTGTTAACAGTAAGGAATATTAATGTTTCCTTTTTTTCAGATGAAGACGCCAACACTCAGAGAAGTTATGGAATTTGCCACCCCAAAGTGTAGTAACACAACCAGGATATAAATCCAGGCAGTGGTGACGGTACACACCTGCAATCCCAGCACTCAGGAGGCTGAGGCAGAAAGATTGCTGTGAGTTCAAGGCCAGCCAGAACTGCATAATGAAACCCTATCTCAAAAAAGACCAAAAAAAAAAAAAAAAATTAAAACAAACCAAGGCAATCTTCCATCCAAGTTACAAATGCATATGTCTCACCACTCTTAGTTGGGGATTGAACTCAGGACCTTCATATACCCAGACCTTTTTGAAAAAGGGTCTCACTGTGTAGTTTGTTCACTGCACAGTACACTCACTATGTAGCCAGCTTGACCTCAGGCTTGCGGTGCCCCTCTTGCCTCAGCCCCCCACGAGCTGGGACAGGCATCCACTACCATGTCCAGTGGCAACCCTCTCTTGCTTCTTTTGAGACAGGATCTCAGTAAGTCACTAACTTGCCCAGGTGGAGCTCAAATTTGTAATCAACCCTCTTGCTTCGCCCTCCCAGAGTACTGAGGTTACAAATGCACGCCACTACAGCGAACTCAAGTCTACACTCTTAACTACTTCCTATTACTGTCTGCAATATGCAACTCTGAAGATAATGCCATAATGCCAGTCAAACTAGGTATAGTATCACATACCTGTAATCCCAGCACTTGGGAGGATGAGGCAGGAGGATCCTCATGAGTCAGAGGCCAGGCTGGGCTATATAGTCAGATGGTATCAACTACAAAGTAAGTCAGTCTCAAAAAAAAAAAAAAAACCCAGTCAATTAGCCTTACATCGTTTCTTGCTCCAGTTTGGAATCAGAAGCAATAGGCCTCCTGTGAACTATTTCATTTACAGAAAGAAGAGCTATTAACACAGAGCTGTTCACAAGATCAGCTCTGACACAGGTCACAAGGCCAGGAAAGGGGTCACACCTAAAGCCTAGAGCAGGAATTGATTATTTTGCAACAGATTCAGCAGTAAAGAGAAGTGAAAGGATCACAGAGAACAGCGGGCTCTGGCAGGGGCAGCACTAAGCATCTGTTTCTGAGGACCTCCTTGTGCCCGATGCTTGCCAGGGTCCAAGGTCCCAAGTCACGCCCTCCTCCGCATGGCTGGGTGAATGGAGGCCTGGGAAGAGAACAGGCATTCAGGAGACAGTGCTGCCTGATTCATTAGCTTTCACCAGTGCAGGCAGTGGTTAGGCTCCACAGACAGATGGAAGTGTCAGAAATGGAAACAAAGGGATCGGGGAGATGGCTCAGTGAAATAAGCCCTTCCCTGGCAAGCGCAAGGGCCTGAGTTCAATCCCCAGTTCTGCTCCAGCCCCAAAAAAGGAAGAAATGGAAATGAAAATCTCCAGCCTGTCACACTGACAATAGCAGAGGCATGAGTGAAGAACAGGAAGAAGAGAGAAAATGGCACTAGCAAGTGCTTACAGGTACGCTTGGTACCAGGGCAGCCTTCTTTCTCTCTCTTTCTTTCTTTCTTTCTTTCTTTCTTTCTTTCTTTCTTTCTTTCTTTCTTTCTTTCTTTCTTTCTTTCTTTCT
>PVKA01042404.1:0-17429 GCA_004027165.1 Ctenomys sociabilis | reverse complement strand
TTTGGTATCATACAAGGTGCATACATGATATTATACTTACAGACATTATTATAGCAGATGTCTCTTATCAGTAAATTAAGAGTGTAGCTGTTTACTTATCTTATTTTTTATACCTGAATTATATCAAAAATTCAATAATTATTTTCCTAGTGGATGACCATAGTACTAGAAGCCGACATAATATCCTGTCCAACCACCACTAGCGCAAATCTTGCTTCTCATAGGATTATGTAGAAGCACAGCATTATCTATCCCAACTGTACTGTCTATACACTCAAATTCATATGTTAATTGTACTTCGTGATGTGGCCTATGGGAAGTAATTGCTGGTAGATGAGGTTCGGAGTGTAGGGTCTTAAGTAGTATTAGAGGTTTTCTAAGAAGACAAACCTGAACTAGAATATATGAGTTCACTCTATTATGCAAATGCTTGTACATCTAGTTTTCTCTTTGTCATGAGATTTGCTAGCCTGATTTTAGAAAGTATTTATGTTTTCCATACAATATAAGCCTATTTTTACTTACATTTAATTTAGAACTAATACAATGCAAAGTTATACATATTAATGGAGTATTATGTTCTTGTGATTTTATAAGTCTGTATCTTAAAAGAACCCTTGAGTGGCATACTCTAGGTTCATTTCTCACCTGTTCTGTCAGTGTGCATACCCATCACTGGGCCAGAGTTCACACCCAGAATGTGGATGAGGAAAGGGCTTTATTTGCTCATGCTCAGGTGTTAGCTCCTGGTCAGCTGGCTCTGAGGTGTCATGACAGAAGGCTGAACACAGCTGATGTATGGAGCATTAAAAGAAGGGGCCAGGAGCAGAGAGAGAAGCGAGATTCATGGCCTCATGTCCCACACAGACAGAGAAATCAGAAGCGTGAACACTGTTTGCTCAGATTCATCAAGTTAATAGACAAGGTTAACATTAGAGATAATCAATCCAGAATTTAGAAGAAGGAGAAGGAGGAAGAGGAGAAGAAGGAGGAAAAGAGGAGAAAGAGGAAGAGGGGAAGAGAAGAAGGAGAAGGAGAAGAAAGGGCATTCAGGTATTGGAATATGTAGAACTTTCAAACTATTTTATGTACGACCATATATTTTATACAAAACAAGACACTAAATAATTTCAGGCCCTTGCCTCTTTTGTAGAAACATTTTAGCAAAAGTGATTTTTGTTCTTATAATAATGTACACATATTTAAAAAGTAATGGAGGCTTTCTCTAGATAACCATGACATCAAACAAAGTTAATGTATATTTTAATTAAGATGCTAAGGGCTGCAGAGATAGCTCAGTGGACTAAGTGTCTCCATTGGCAAATGCAGGGACCAGGATTAGATCCCAATCCCAGGCATATTGAGCAAGCAACCGAGTCTGGGCATGGTGATGCAGTCTTTGTAAGTCCAGTGCTTGGGAGGCTGAAAACAGGAGGATTGCTACGAGTTCGAACTGTGTAGTGAGAACCTGTACCGAACACATATATTTAAAAAAAAATCCTATAACTTTGGCATTCAATAACAAACTTATAATTTGCTAACCAAGAGAGACAAATCTTTTTTTTTTTTTTTTTTGTCTTTTTGAGGCAGGGTCTCACTATGCAGCTCAGGCTGGCCTTAAGCTCACTTTGTAGCTCAGGCTGGTCTTGAACTCACAACAAACCTCCTGCCTCAGCCTCCTTTGTGCTGAGATTACAGGCATGGGCCACCACACCTGGCTAGAGAGACAAATCTTTAAGATACAATTTTTACTATTTGTAGAGTTCTTTCATGCGTTCCAAAATACTGAACAATCTTCATTATTTCCTTAGTTCCTACTTTGTGTTAGATCTTTTTATTTTAAAATTCATGGGACAGTACAGAGATGAATTGCAATTTGTACTGTTTTTTATTTTAGCACAAGGTCTATAGGGTCTCATTACACAGATCTAACTCATAGTGATCCTTCTGTTTTTGGCCTCTGAAGCACTTGGATTACAGTGCCACCATGCCCAGTCTCACCATCTGAGCACACCCTGGGGGCAAGGCTGGCATGGTATGCTGGGAATTGAACCCCAGTTCATGATCTATCTAAGCAGGTACTTTAGTCCACTGAGCTACCTGGCTGGCCTTCAATTTGTATTTAAAAAATAATTGAGAATAAATACAGTCATGGGACTAAAGAGGTGGTGTGAAAGTCTACCTTTTGACCACATCTCTGTTTGCACCCATAGCTGACAAAGGATATGGCTGGGAAGACAGACATTTTAGTGCCTTGGCTTTGGTTCCTACTGGCCTTGTAGCACAAAGCTATGAAAAGTTGTGGGCTTGAAGCTTATTCCTTATATTGATTTAGATCTTGAATTTCATTGTTTGTAATATTAAGCTGCTCTGATCTATCCATCTGGAAGTAAATTCTAAAGAAATTTATGTTGTAGTTCTGCTTGATGGGGTGTATAAAACCAAGGAATAGACAGGTTCCCAGTTTGGTGAGGAGTTCTCTGCTTCTAAGAAGATGCCCTCTTCTTGTGCAGTGTCCTCATAGAGTAGAAGGGATGGAAGAGGAAGGGAAGACTGGCTTCCTTCTAGACTTATAAAAGACACTAATCATATCATGGTCTAATCTTTTCCTAAATGTCCAAGTTTAATACTGTGGGAGTTTTGCAAGAGATATAAATATTCAGACCATGGAAAGTTTCAAATAATAAATCTGATTAGATAATAAACAGACACTGTGATGAAGACAGTTTACTGAGGGAGAGAGATTGCCACTGGGTACACACTCTGTGCAGAAGTTTGAGGAGGAGGGCCAGACAAATAGCTCAGCAGTTCAAAGTACCTGTAAGCAGGTACAGAGGTAGGGGTTTTGATCCCTGGGCCTGAGATGGCGAGACTGGGTGTGGGGGCATGCACTTATAATCCCAGCTCTTGGGAGACTATAAATAGGGGGATCACTATGAGTCTGATGTAGTAGTGAGATCCTGAACACCTTGTAGACCCTTCTCCAAAATTAAAAAAAAAAAAAGAAGGAAGTTTGAGGAGGAGGAGCAGGAAGAGTAAGTTTCCTGCAGAAGAAGCCTCATCCAATCTTACAGGGAGCCCTGGGCTGAGAACACTTGAATGGAAGCCTCTTGAGGTATTTATGTGATATTACTTATTATATAGGTTCATAAAAGTATCCCAAGATCACATGAGGTGACAAGAATTGGTTAACAATTGTTAAATGCTATAAAACACAGAATTTAACTATAAGGTTGTTGTTTCATTTTGAGTTCAGGCTCTAACAAGTGGTTTCTCTGGACACAGAGCAAGTACACTGTGCAGAACTGTAGGCCATTTCAGTTACTGCGATAACCTCCGGCATTGTGCAGGGTCTGCTCATTCCTGCTAGTTCTCGCTTAATATGGAATATACTTTACTGCTCCAAGGTTTAATTCAAAAGCCAAACAGAGACATGCAAGGGTCTCAGAGTGTTTAGATCTCTCCATCTAAGTGTTTAGAATCTCTCCATCTAGGGATGGAGAGATAGCTGGGCAATCTAAGTGCCTGCCTGGCAAGTGCGAGGACCTGGATTCAATCCCCAGCACCTCATGCTGTGCAGGTCCTGCCATGGGTACACTGTGTCAGCCATGAAAATCAAGCAGGCCTGAAATCCCAGCACTGGGGAAGTTGAGACAAGAGGATCATTATGAGTCTGAGCTACATAATGAGACTGTACCAAATAAATAAATAAAATTTAAAAAGTAGAGACTTTCTAAAGCATTATTTTTTTTTCTATTAGCCAGGTCAATGGCATTGAATTATTTTAAATATATAATCATTTTAACATAATTTCCAGAGATTGCTCTGCTTTCAGATGAATTATTTCCAATTAATCTGAGAAACATGCAACACACGCACGTTAACAATCTCACAGCAATAGGTAACAAAATTTTTCTGAAAAATCATTGTAGCCTTTACTTACTAAACAATGGAAGGGGTTATTTGACTGGAATCAAATCCATGATTGCATTTCCACAGTTCCTTTAGATATTTGTGCCATTGCCCCATCATTAATCCCTACAGAATCTATTTAGGCTGATTTCTCAATGGGGCTGTTCCTAAACCTCGAACTTCAGAGATCTCTGAGCCAGTGGAAGGAATCACTTGTGAGTTCTACGGTCATGAAATTGTGGCACACGGTGCAGTGGTAGGAATGAGTTTAAGACAAAGACATAATACCTGCAGAGGAATAAATATTGTTAATGCATCACTTAATTTAAAGTGTTTCTGTGCTTTATATAACTCTATGTACATGAGCTTCATGACTGCTAATGTCTGGCATGCCTGCTTCAACCAAACCTCCTTAACAACATCTGAACGGATTTCTATCAGGAAACAAGTTTATACAAGGAAAGGCTTTGTTTTAGTGGGCAATCTAAATACATAATGTCAGTGTTCAATTTACAGGGTACATTTAGTCTGTGTTTCATTAAATAGTGCTCACAGTGCTCTTCTAATCCTAGCAGACCGCACTTAATTTCACTTTGTGCAAGGACACCAAGGGCACAGAGTAGAGAGAGGTGAACCCCCAGGGAGGAGAGGACAGGATGAGGTAGTAGCTGGGTACTAAAATATCATTTATCTCTGCCAGGCGTGTGCCACACAGCACCACATCACCACAGAGATGTTTCAACATACTCTGTTTGTTATTCATGATCTGTGAACTATTGACAATGGCATGTACAACCCCTACCTGTAAATATAGCTCTGAATACAAGTAGTGTTTTGGTTCATGGCTATCATTCAGCATTTTCTTACAAGATTTCCCCTCTTAGTTGTAATGACATACCTGAGGGAGGGCATAGAACTCCTGAAGCTGTTGCTACACTTTCAGGCTGTTAGGCACACCGGGAATCCCAAATGTTCAGATGATTGTCCAGTAATATTGTTGAGAAAAACAGAAATTACTTCCAATTTATGATGTTCTAACAGAAAAGCTATTGTGCCTAACGAAAATTGTTTGCTTTATTTTCACATACAATGAAATGAAATATGACTTCCTAAATTCCACTTTTCATGGGGAAAGTAAGCATCAAAGATGATTCCAGAAGAATGGATAACAGGCACGTGAGTGTGTACAACTGTCAGGCAGCTTTGTTGAGAAGCAGTTTCATCCTAGATGTAGCTGTGTGTATCCTAAGTTGCGCTCACTGTAAACATATTTTAGATTCCTACCTAATAGTAAAGGGATACTGTTTTCTAAAAGTGATAAAATGGGGGTTTATGTTGAACATTTTCTGCTAATCAGGGCAAGCACAAAAAAAGACTTTTCACATCATAGTTTGGAATTCGGAAGTGCTGGCAATGTGATTCTGTTATTTCTAAAAGTAACATTCTAGCTGTTTCCTGTATCAGTGTGTTGAAAGTCATGTTAACATGAACCTGTGTGTAGTGACTTCTCTGAACCTGGCTCTGCTACAGGTGATGCGAAGGGAAGAACAGAAGGGATTTTTGCTTCTCAGCATGTATGAGGTACAGCTTGATGAACTGAATGTGAATAAAGGAAGTAGTAGTTATTTTCTGTGGCTTATTATTACCCCACGAGTAACAATATAAGAATATCAAACTCAAAAACCCTCAGCAAATGTTGAATCAGATAAACGAACTGCTGAGCAGTAACCAATTTGCCATCACCCAGCTCTATCCAGTGATAAGTAGAATCATATTCAGTTGAATGCTGATCTATTAAGAAAGTAAGTCTACGAAGATCTGCAAAAAGCCAACAGTCCATTCTCTAGAATCTTGCTTTCTTAATATGAAAACACATTGAGAATATAAATATGTGTGGAAGATTATGATAAATTCAATAGGAGAGATATAAATTAAATACTATAGGTATTTGAAGGAAATAAATAGCACCACATTTGCAATACTTGATAGAGGGCTATGGAGAGAATATAAACATAAAAAAAAGAAACATAGAAAGGTGAAACAGAGGAGAAAAAAGGCATGGAAATTAAAATGCACTGGGTGTTCATGAGAGAGTAACTACTGCAATCTTTTCCAGTTACATCTCTTTGAGACAGATGATTGTCGAATCAAGTTTAGGAAGCTATGATTTGGGGACTGGCTCAATTAGTACCTGCCTGACATCAGGCAAATTACTTGTAATTGGTTCATTAGCCTAATCTGAAGAAAGAACAAAATAGTGAGACTTGTCTAATGATACCTAATGTCTTTTCACTCCAAAATGCTTTGATAATATGGATATATGGCAGGCGCACGCCACTGTAAGGAATGCCACACTTATAACTATATTATTGGCAATAAGAACACATTAAATAAGTGACATATGAATGATTTGTGTCTATTCAAACAGCCAGGAAGAGCATCCTTTACAGTATGTTTTGGGGGAGGGTGGATTCAAGTTATTTATTATTTAAAAATTAAAACCAAGGGCAAGCAAGATAGCTCAGCAGACTTAGCACTTGCTTAGGCAAGAGAAGGGGCCAAGATTCGATCCCTGGCACCACATGCTGCACTGACCCTGCTTCCAGGCACACTGAGCTGGCAATGGAGTCCAGGCAATAGAGCTGGCACACCTGTAACCCCAGCACCAGGGAGGCTAAAAACAAGAGGATCATTACAAGTCTGAGCTCCATAGTCAGACCCTGCACAAAAACAAAACAAAGAGGCAAGAATGATAAACCAGTGTTGCTGCCTTACATGTCAAGAAACCGCAAGTTGGAGTTGTGTGGTGTGGATAGATGTGCTGTTCACATCACGTTGTGTAGAAGGGCAAAGGCACAATCAGTGTGCCCCACAAGGCACTCCTGTGGTGGGCCATGCACCACTCCCTGAGGAGGTAAGAAGTCCCCGGTACACTTGGGAAGCACCGCAGGTGGTGCATTTGAAAGACCTTGTGGAGCCAGACCGTCATGATCAAGTGGAATCAGTGAAGCTGAGGTCAGTGCTGTGTGCAGACAAAGGGAAAGAGGAATCTCGGTGGATTGCAGTGCATGGGAGGGCAGGAGCAAGATTCAGGTGGTGCCTACGAGGAACGATCTCTAAAGGCTGAAGTGCAGGTGGAAGGCGAGCATCACGGCCACTTGGAGGGCTGTGCTGTGGGACGCTGAGCTGGAGCGTGGACAGAGAACGTGTTACACGAAATGATCAGCCAGCTGTGCCTCTCACTGTGATGTGGTGAAAAGGAGAGCAAGTGGTAATTCTTGGTTTTGGATAAGCTGCTAAAGCACAACCGACTTACAGTGAGTGAGAGAAGACCGGGAAACAGAAGGTTCCATACAACATGGCTCGGTATTTCTGCTAAGCTTCCCTAGGCAGACAGCCCAATGTTACATAGTCTTAAGGTTCAGGTTTTAGTTTAGTGATTATCATCGAAGCCAAAGTATTCCATGAATTTGTATTTAATTATTTCCAGACGTCAGGTTTTTCTTAGTGTTTTTGATAAATAACTTTGAAAGTACACAATATGCAAAGCCCATGTGTCAGTTTAGGAAGCACAGGCTAGGAGCGCTGAGGGTGCGCAAGTCTCCCTGTTAGCTGCGCTGGTCCTCCGACAGACGCCTCAGCAAGTAGGGCTTCCAGATGAGTGTGCAGCCCCTGAGCCACACAGCACTTCAGCTCCCTGGTTTGTGCCTAAATAAAGCTATTCAAGCATTTTAAAGGATTTAGAGAAATCAAAATTTTGTCATTTGGATGTTTTCACCAAATGATAAGAAACTGTAATGGACTGTCTAACCATTATGTTTCTAGTTGCATCATCAGTTTTTCAATTTAGACTCCAGTGTGCTCCATTTTAGACAGAAAATGAAGTCAGATCACGCAACCTTTAACTGAAGAAGTTATCTGAGGTCCTAATTCTACTATAAGCTCTTGAAACAAAGCTTATAAATATCGGTAACCTAGTACCAATACATAAAAGATGTCTAGTATGTGTTTTTGGAATTGAACCAACATTATATCTATACATCTATATCTATTTATCTATATCCATGCACACCAGATAAAAATGTGTATTTTTAAAAATTTGAAATGTCTTTCAGATTCACAGTAAATACTGGCCTATGACACTGGCTTCCAGCACTCCTCAAACTTCAGGTCTGAGTCACAGACCTGCACTGCTGGGGAGCAGGGAGCCACCACCCAGCTGTATGAGCATTACCAGCCAAAATGCCCATAGTCCGTGCTGGGAACTGCTATTACACATCTTGGCAGGGGTGCAGGCTGCAGCTCTAAGAGACGGGCTGTAGTGTGGAAGCAGCATGTTTGACCTTGAGACACTGGCATGGGCTGGCTCGCTGCTCTGAGAAGCCAGCAGAGGGCCCACTGATGGACAGCCTAGGAGAGGCCTGCAGTGCACTGATTCCAAGTATTGGACTAAGAAGAGGGTCACTGTTTAATAATAATAGATTATTTTCATTATTCGGGTTTAAAGACTTTATATCAAAGATGTGACTACTGGACCTAGGTTCTGGTCTTTATATTTCAGGAGGGCTACTGGTTTCTTAAGTTACTCATTTTTTCTTTTCTATAATTAAAAAGAAAAATAGTTCATTGTTAATACTTACTATGTGAGTGATTCCAGGGATCCAACAAAAGCAATATTTACTATGTTTTCACAGAATGAAATAAAAGCAAAGCTGTGTCAGTTTGATGCATAATTCTAACAATATTTAGATATTCCTTCATTTTGTTTTATTTTTCATTTTTTTAGATAAGAATAGGTATGCAATAGCTATGTGAATTTCAATGCTTCTAATAAAGGCTCCAACAAACATCTCACCAAACCTTTCAGTTAGGAGAACTGCAATGCATAACATAATCTTTGCACTGAATTTCTACCCGGTCTCATTTCTTTGACAAAAATAAAAATTAGAATTTTCCATACAGAAGAAGCCTAAATCCAACTGATTCTGCAGCCAGCAGGAGTTAGGGAATATTCAAACTTTTCAGTTTATTGATAAGTGCTTCAATTATTATGGGTAACATGAAGCTTCATATTTGCCTGTATGAGGGGTTCATATTTTCATTTCAGGGATTTAAAAATAATCTCTTTCAAAATATGTATTCTACAATTTATACGGAAGTGTGATGATTTAGAAATCATTTGACACCGTCTTTTAATTTAGCTCCAAACATACTGCTGACTTTTCCAGTGTAAGTATTCATTTTTTTTTTTTTTTTTATTCCTTAACTTTCATTTGCATTATTTTGGCTAAAGACGGAACATAATATTCATCACTTTAGGAAAGTTAGACAAGATTCCAGCTAAAACTTCCTTGGCAGCTTTTCATTGCGCATTCTTTGACTTGGCAGCCTGTAAGTCTGGCAGCCTGAGCAAGAACTCTTAGTTGCCTATTCTGGTTCAGCTTTCTGGGTGTCCCCCAGATACGCAGCAAGCATGGCTTGGTGCCCTGGAAGATGGCAGAGGGGACAGACAGCGGCGCCGGCAGACACCTGCAGCTGGCCAAGTGCCAGGGCACACCCCAGTCTGCTTTTGCTCACTCACCAGCTGGTGATCAAGGAGACTTCGCTTGCTCCTCTGTCCAAGTCTCTGCATGAGATTCACGGTCCATGGCATTTCACATCTTTAAATAGTTTTGTTTTCTATAAATAATCCTAACTTCAGCGACTTTGAGGTCACACAATATCAAATGGTTTTCTCAATAAACCCAAGTATTCTCTGCTAAATACTACTAAGTATCTGACAGATTCAGAATTTCTAGCTTAAATTCTGGATTGTCTAGCCAAGGTCAAGTAGCATTAAAATAAAATAGAAGATTTGGAGAGATTTAGATGTAGTCTGTCTGCTAACCTCTTTTTCCCCTATGTAATGGCTACATTAAGTTTTCACAGGGGCAGGGAGATGGCTCAGTAGAATAAGCACTAGCCTGGCAAGTGCAAGGTCTGAGTTCAATCCCTGGTTCCACCAAAAAAAAAAGCTAAAACAAACAAAGAAAAAAACAAATGGAGAGCATTTGCAGTACTTTTTCAGTATTTGAAGACTTTCTTATAAAAGAATTAAAAAAACACAAATATCAGTAAGTGCTAAATTTCTTTTCAATTCCAGTGTTCTCCTTTTCTGTTTCACTTCATCCTTCTGTAGAGGAGGGAAGTATTATCCATAGTTGGTTTTCCATTCTGCCATAAACTACTTGGGTTTCTGAAAATGATCTATCTCTGCATTATGCAATTTTTAAATGTAACTAATGTGATGAAGGAAATGAAATTTTCATTTTAAGTACATTCAACTGATTTTAATATGACCACTAGCTCCCATCCAGGAGTGTATAGGTTTGGCATGTGCCCCAGGTCTACCATAAACTTATCAGTCTCTGAAACTAAGTGTAGTTTTCTTTTTCCCAGCATGAGCACTTTACAAATCTGGTCACTTTTTCTTAATATAAATCACCCTAATGCCCCATTTCATCATAATATCTTTGTAAATTTCATTCAAATGATATATGGTGCCCACTGCCATCAAATCTTCTAGCCCCTACCATTTTGTATATTTTATAGGCTACACTTCCGATGTGGTATACCTTCTCATATCCTGTTGTTTCCTTTTAGTTCTCTGTTCTCTTATCTACCCAGCAAATTTTTATCAGTCTCAAGAATCTCACTTTGAACCTTTTCTAAAATCTTAAGCCCTGATGCAGCTACGATCAGTGCTACTGTACGTACAACCTCCAGCACACGAAGCCGGACTAGCAGGTTCTCCAGCTCACTGGCATCCAGTTTACTGAATTACCACACCTTATAAAATGTCCTTTAACTTCACTGCAGGAGTTGTTGTTCACAAATATTCTTAATTCTTAGGACAGTGCCCAGAACATAAATTAGGAGAACATTAAAAATATTTAGCATATAAATGATTATTATTTTTCAATATGGTGACTATTTGCAAGTACCAAGTCTGTCAAACAATTGGCAGGTTTTAAAGTAATCTTTGAAAATTCACAAAATATAGAATTAAAAGCAACTAATGATGCTCCAGATCGGCCTCCTCTTTGATAATCTGCTTTAGGCAAGGAAAATGATGGCTTTCGGACAGAACACATCAACAAACAGAATTGTCAAGCACCAACTCACTGAGATGGGAGTCCAAAGCAATGTTTGTCTAAAGCACCTGTTTCCTCACACCTATAATTTTGTTCTTGTCTCTCATTTTAATAATCAGCAATGGAATTGAAATTCATTTTTACCCGTTAGTAAGTACTCAACTGCATGCTTTGCTTACTACTAAGTGCAAGACTTCTCAATGCAGAAGTTCAGTGTTGTGTTCTGATTGGAGCCTTATCCAATGGACTTCATTAATATTAATTTATAGTTAATTTTTCCTTAATCTCAAAATCAGTTTTTCATCTACAAGAGTATGTTCATAACCAAACCAATTTGTATTAATTTTGAAAGTCAAATATCAGGGGACATTCTGTCAAAGCAGTTAATGAAACCTTAATAGAAAACATCTATTGTATTCTGTTTCTATTCACATCCTTCAATGGACTAAGACTATTAAGTAAAAGAAAATCTATCGAGTATAGCTGTGTCTCAGTAGCTGTGGCTTATTGCTCTTGATTCTGCTGCCTGCCAACTTCCCAGACACTGGGAAATATTACCTCTGTATTATTTTTCTACTTGAATGACCATTTCTATGTCTGGGCATTTTGTCTCTTGATGGAAGTTGTAGTTTTTGTAAATGACTCAGGATTTTTAAGCAAGTTGTATAAGCTAATCAAATAATTGTGCTAACATGGGTTTTGTTACTTTGAAATTTATATGACATTTGTCAATGTATCTAATATTCTAATTTGGAAATACTAGACATAGATATTTAAGGAATAATATTTGAAAGACTTTAGTTTTATATTATTTTAAGACAATGGTTTTTATTAAATCTGTCTCACATTCTAGTAGCAGATGAAGAAAGCCTGTTCTTTTCTCTTGAATATCCATTCCTGCTGGAGATTTTTTTCCTCAGAAGTCTCTTAGATTGGACTTCAGCATATGGCTTTCTTACTTTGTGTCGTTTCCTACTTGTCATTTCACAAAGAAACTGTACAAGTTTTAATTCTAGCAAGATCTTTCAGACTCATCAGAATTAGCATTGTTTCTCAGTACATAGTGCCTTAGCTTAAATTCTGTATGACATTTCTCATGCGAGTGAGGCAAAGTAGGAAGAACACAGTACAGGATGGGTAGAAAGAGACAAGGCAATGGATCTCTAGCAAATGCAATGGGGTTCAAGAGAATGTGGACAAGAGACAGGGATGGAGAAATGTGCAGGAGAGAGCTATGCCACACATGGGTGCCTGATAGCCCCAATGGAAATGAGCACTATATATCATAAACATGAGGTAAGATGAAAGATAATAAGAATGAAAATGGGGAAAGGGAATATTGAGGAGGATGGAGCGAGAGAGGAGGGAAGGGCAGGGGATTAAAGAAAGAAGGAAGCTGTAATATGTACATCTAGCCCCTCCCTAAGAGGTTGGCACTGCACACATGTGCTGATAAAAAATGCTCACTGCTCATTATTTTTAAAAAATTTCAAATGTGGCTTATCTCATGAGGTTCTCATTAGGAAAACATTATATTTTTCTTAGCATTATTTTAGAGTTTATTCAGAGCCCACTTGTGGTAAGTGTAGGCTTGCCTAAACTTTCTAAGAGTTGTTTTGAAAGCTCAGGCTGAGTAGAAATTCTCTTATTTTACAGCCATATTTTTTGTAGGACTTTCTTTGGAAAGTATTTAACTTGATCCTGATAGCGTGAGTTGAAGCCCTTTGTGGCATCAGGGAATATTCTTGCTGCTCCTGTATTTCTTCAGTTGGATTTAATAGTCATCCAAAAATCCTTATTAAAATACAGAACAAGGAATCTGGCTGTTACATTTGATGCCAAGAGAGTATAATAGAACAAAATATAGAATTTCTTACATAGTTTTTTAAGCTCATGAATATAATAGAACAGCTGTGTCCAATACTGAAGCTTTGTTTATGATCTTCAACTTTGTATTTTCTCTTTGAACAGTACAATAAAATTGGTATTCCACACCTTTAGAAAATTAAGCAACATATAAAATATAGATTAGTCTCTGGAGAATATTTGACACAACGGAAGTTAATATTCTAAAATAATTTTATGTATATCTAAATACCTATTTTTATTTAGGTAGCTTTTCAGGAAATACATGTGAAATCCTTAACATGATCTTGTCCTTCTAGACCTAGAAAGTTTGTAAGGAAGATATTGAAACTGCTAATTCTGTTCAGGGAGATTATAGACAAAGAAATGCATGGCAAAACTTCAGGTAAGCACTAGCTATTAAAAAAAGACATGGGGGAGAAAGGAAGGTAGTAGGGAAAAAATGCTGAGTTCTATTCAGGGAGGAAGTCAAGGGAAGCCTCTCACCTCTCTGAGGAGAAAATGCCAGAACATAGCTGTCAGTGGAGGGAGGAGCCATCAGCTGCAAAGAAGCAGCAAATTAGGAAGAGATCAACATCCTTCTGGGCCTGGCAGGAATGTGCTGGGCTGTTATGAGGCCAGGCAGGTGGACTATAGGAACAACCTTTGGGACAGGTAGGAGAGAGTGTTTACTAGAGCACCGTGCCTATATTATGTGGGCGAGTGAAACACTCAAATGTGAAGAGCAGGTAACTGATGTGATTTGCTTTATATAAAAAAAATATTAAATATCACTCTGGTAACCATGTAAAGAATAGATCATAGGCAGAGAGATTCACACACTCTCAGGATGGTGTATGAAGATTCTGAGAGAAGCCTGTGAGTTTTTCACTCCACAGTGTTCATGGACATTTCCAGTGCTGTGTGGGTGTCATTAGATGTGGTCAGGGGGTTCTCAGCAGTGCTACTTTTGACATTTAGACCCCGGGACCTGTCTGTGGTGGGGCTACTCTGTGCATCCTATTTCTCATGCACTAGATGTTGGTAGAATTTCCTTTCCAACTATGACCAGCAGATATCTCACAAGATCTTGCTGCTTTTCCAGTGGGGCAAACTCAGCTAAACTGAGAACTCCTGGCTTTGGTGGTGCTGTGATAACACAGCTGTCACACCTTAGTATCTTTAATATGTGTGTTAATTTTTCACTTGTGCAGAGTCTGCCATGAGTCTGCGGATACTAGAGAGCAACTTCCACTGGTGGTGTGAGATCCAAGTTGCAATGTGTAGAAACACCATCTGGCACTAAGGGGACCAAGATAGGCCAGGGAATACTGACTTTTAATGCTAGTCCAAAGTGATACTTGTCACTTCTGTTTACAGTTTGTGAGCTGAAATTCAGGACACCTTCCTCTTATTTCAAGGGGCTGAGGAAAGTTGGAAATACATAGATGATTGGTGCACAAAATATCTCTACTTCTCTCTTAGATAACATGTATTACTGGTCTGAAACAATTACGAAATTCTGTGAAAATCTCTTAGAAGTGGGAGAGTCCTGAATTATGTCAGAGAAGGCAACACACCTTTGTTTGCTCTTGACTTTGAAGCTCCTTGACACTCCTCATCATGTGTCTTTTTTCTTTTCATCATTCTTGGACACATGACAAGTGTGTGTAAAGGGTTTGCTCTCTTTGGTAGCTGCATAGATTTGTTGATCAATTTCTGCACAGCAGCGATTGTGGAGCTAATGGGAGTTTGAAATCTTGATCAATCACCATTAAAATATGCTTCTCTTGACAGTATAAATTTCTCATAACCTGAAAGGACTTCTCATCATTTAGATTGCCTTTATTTCTACTAGGCCACAATCTCAAGTCTAGCTCTTTTAAGCATATTCCCTTCAGCTATTTCATTTTTTTCCCTCCTTGACCTCAAATATCCTTCACAATTTAATGATAACTAATTGCAGACTCTCCAGAATAGGATATAAAAAGGTTATGCATAGTAAGATTTTAATATCTACATTTATTTGTTTTATTCTGAAAGGAGGCATAAAAGCTTTGAGGGTTCTATATGTTATATGGTTATTACATATAGAATAATATAGAGTCTGTTTCAATTCCTCAGTTATTCTGCATACTTGGATAACATGATGAAAGCCACTAGCTGTCACTTTACTTGTACCCTGATTAATACTCTCAATGAAGAGCTCCCCAAATATGATTCAGATTTTTATGGAGAAACAAAAATGTTTCTTCTTCTTCTTCTTCTTCTCTCTTTTTTTTTTTTTTTTTTTTTGTATTTTAGGGAAAGGTCTACAGGGTATTCAGGGTCTGACTACTATATTGGACTACTAGTGATCCTCCTGTTTACAGCCTATCAAGTGCTGGGATTACAGGCATGCACCACCACACCGAGTCTCAATTGCTGTTTTAGCGCACCCCAGAGTTGGGGTCAGCACAGTGAGCCCAGGGATCAAACCCTCAGCTCCTGTGCCTGCATGCAGGCACTTTAATCTGCTGAGCTATATGGCCAGCACTTCCTTCCTTTAGAGAAGGGCAAAGTATGCTACTTTGTATGAGAACTTTCCCCTTGGAAAGAGAAGTCAAAACACTTTGGCCTTTGTCCTCTGGAATATAAATAAACCTCAACACTTGTGGGAATGGAATAAGCAGGAAACTCTGGACTCTCTGTGTCTCCAGGTCTCTTCCCTCTTGAAGGATGCTAAAATCTCTAGGGAGGTAAACCTCTAGTCTCTTCCTGAGATGCATTATTTATGTTTATCTTTTTACTTCCAAGCCTCATCCTTAGCCCAGGATCCAGCAGTATGTGTTTCAAACAACACTTCCTGACAATACCTTTAATCTAATTTTAGGCTTGAAGCTTCTCAGTGTTTGATATGCTTTACTGTGTATTTTTCATTCAAATGATTTTGTCAACTTAACCAACATAGCACCTTCTTTTGTTGAAGGGACAATTCAGTAACAAATGTCAGAGTTATTTATATTTGCTATAAAAAGAATAAGAGAAAAACTTAGTGAAATGAAAATTTGCATTTGTAAAACGTTACTTTACTTCCTTTGTATGCTGTACTATGGTGGTGAAATTAATACAAAAATTCTTGTTAGATGCATCCCTGTTACAATTATACTTATTAAAATAACTTAATAGTCATGGATACATTAGATTACTAAGAAAATTCAATATCTCTCAATTTTCAGTTATATATTCTAATTACAAAAATGTATGTATTAGTTTCTTTTTAAACACTTCATGTTCCAGTGACTTAAACCAATGAATAAAAAATATTTTGCTAATCTTTTCTATGACAGTTTGCTATCACATCAAAAAATGCTTTATTTTATAAAGTCTTATCTAGAACTAAAGCTGTACTTTTTTCCATAATAAAAATGTGGTAAGGTTTTTCTCAAGCATACATTTTTTTGGTATACAATATGCTTTGCTCTACTATTGAACACATCTTTATTTTCTAATATGCTTAGTGTTTCACTCTTTTAAAATTTTTTCTCTTTTGTCAGTAAGAGCCTACATTTAGATTTTGCACTGACACGCATTCCCAGGTATGATGTGGCTGAATTTCTATAGCCCTGAAGCCTGCAAGCCCTCTCCTCCCCTGTTAGAAACAGCCCTGCACTAGAAGGGCTCTTTTGTGAGGTCATGTCATACTCCACTGTCTGCCAAACTCTTTGCTGAAGTTGCCTCTTGTGTGCTATGCAGATTTAAGTATTGCATCATGCTGGGTGCTCTGCCATCATAAAGGACAGAGCAGACTGCCAGACTCTGACAGGCCTTAGAACTGGCCCTGAGCTGTACTGAAAGTGAGCTAAGAGTTCTGGGACACAGGGAACATGTATTTGAAGAAATACCCCAGGCTTTGAGTGGTCTGTTCTGTATGCCTGTGCAGTGAGGCTCTGCTGTAGCCCACAGCTTATAGAGGACCACGTCACCCTTGAGATTGTATACCTGAAAGAAGAGCACAGCAGTGTTCTGATAAAGAATAGCACTGAATCCTTTTCTTAAAGGAATTCCTATATTCATTACTTTATCTTAGTTCCTTGGGTCTATCTTTCAATGTAAGATGATATGTGAGTTTATATAAAAGATGTTATTACAAATATTGCATTTATATAACATATACGTGTGTTTATAAGTAACTTCTGACAGTTTTTCCATATAATCTTTAAAAACAATGTAGATACACTTCAAGAAAAGAAAAATAGTAGCATGTTTTCAACAGATGATGTTACCCTTTTATGGGGCCCCGGGAGGACGTACTACATTGTAGAAAACCAAGAATGCTGTCAGCCCTTAGAGAAGTGGAAAATGCATGTGCAGCAGTCTCAGTGACCGAGGTTACCCAAGCAGCAGTTTGCCAGACTAATAAATGTCTGCAGGCTAATGGCCACACTTCAAGCAGCTCTTGTAATGGTGGAGGCCAAAGGTAAATTGTATTAATTTCATAAGGTATCTATACATTTAGTATTAAGCTATTTATACAAGCTTTTCTTTGCCTGAAATATA
>PVKA01042402.1:0-17435 GCA_004027165.1 Ctenomys sociabilis | reverse complement strand
AGGGAGGGAAGGGAAGGAGGGAGGGAGGAAGGAGAAGGAGGGAGGCAGGGGTAGAGGGAGGAAGAAGTTGTCTCTGGCATGCGTGAGCAGAGCCCTCCTGTGCCTCGGTAGCAATTGGCAACAGTTTTATCAATCATTTTGCCACAGCCTAGTGCTTTTCAAAAGTTCAACACATGTGGGAAAACAGCTTTGCTGTGGAAAGAGCACCTGGTTTCCACTATTTAAAAATCTGTACATTTCTATAAGAGCTTCATAAGATAAATGAAGACAGCTTCTCCTCGGAGGCTCCTTACACAGGCACAGGCAGCCTGGATCCCTGAGCTCCCTCTCGCCGTGTGAGCCGGCTGCAGAGCCACCCAGGCTTCATCAACAGCTGTTTCCCTGTGCACAACGTGCACCTCCGTCTCTGCATGGCGTGGACGGAGAGAGGGCCCTGGAAGAACACCTGTGGCAGTGAGGAGTCAGGAGAGCCAGCGTCCCCGGGGTCCCTGCAGACAACCTTGGAAATGGAGGATTCAGCAGGGAGAGGCAGTGATGCCCTGTTTTCATAGGTTTCAGTGACCCCACAGTGAGGTAGAGGGTATGTTTTCTTAGAAAACAGTTTTATTTAATAGTTTCTTAAAACTACATGACAGATATGACTTCACAAAGCAGATTAAAAAGTGATAAATGAGGAAAAGCTAAGATAACAGCTAGCAGAGCAGGGAACTAAATTTATCATCAGCCATAAGCCCAGCTCATGAATCAAGGCGCTGACACTGTGTCACACGCAGGAGGCACCCAGAGCAGCTGGCCCCCTAATCCTCCGCAGCAGGAGGCCTCTGGCTCTCCCATGCTGCCTACCACACTTCTCACCCAGGTAGCTAGGAACAACCATACATGAATGTTGGAAGCCATGGGGCTTTTCTTGCCTATGGTAAAGTAAGTTTCCAAAAATAAAGTGCAAGTGCCGGGAAAAGAAAAGAATTGCTCTTAACTCAGAAGGCAGGGAGGGTGTGTAGGAGTCACTGCTAGGTCCTTGTCTCGGCTCAAGAAGCCAATGTTTGTAATCCCAAAGTTTACGTTATTGGAATCCCATCAAGTTGTTTCCAATCTACCACTTATAATGCAACCCACGGCAAAAATGACACTAAATTATATTTTCAATCATTGGGGAGTCGAGGGGCTCTAAGTTCGACCACAAAGATGGCTTCCCAGAACAAAGAGAGCAACCCAGAGCCTACCCAGTTTTTATTCAGGCTTCAGGAGGAATGACCAAGAATTGTGGGAAGTAGGTGACTCTGTGAGCTGAGCTAGGTGGGTGGCCTACATTTACCTCTGCCATATGCAGAGACAGTAATCTGCATTACATAGTATTTAATGTTTTGGGAAGTCTAGGGCTTCAGCTTTGATGTAGTCTTTCAAGCCCCAGAAAGTCATAGCCTCTATCTTGAGGCTCCATCCCAGCTGGTGGTGCAGAGCATTAGCTCTACCATCCTGTTTCCACCCAGCTCACATTAAGGAGCAGCAGGCTTATCAGGGAAACACGCATGCCACCTTCAAAGACATCACCAGCACCTCAGCTAGACCAATACACATTGCATAAGGCCAATTGAAGGATAAACAGAAGTCCTAGCCAGCTCTGTATATAACAATACAAGGAAATAGGGTCAGGCTCAGTCAGAATGGAGACGGTTGCTCTTCTCTCCAGGAGAGCTGCTCAGGTGTCCTCCACAAGGGTGAGGCAGGGGAGGACAGACCTCACAGCACCACATCTAAGAGAAGACGCTGGCCTAGCAGGACTCTGACTCCGCACTTCCTAGCAGCATGCGTTTATGTCACAGGTGCCCTGTGGAGCTAGAGTCTGGCCCCCTGGGCTTTAAGGAAGCTGCAGGACCACTCTGGCATCGTACTTGCTGCGTGTTTGTTGGACTTGCTGAATGAGAAGCATGGGCCGTTAGAAAGGGATGTGGGCTTTGTACCATGCATTGGCAAATGCAGTGTCCAAGCCAGCCCTGGTCAGGGCTGAAGTCCGGCTTCGCCTCTGCCAGCCCGGGACTCTCAGCAGCCCTGTAGGTGCTGTGCGGACATTCAGAGAATCAACATCTGCTGTAAAGTCACGATAGCACAGCGGCCAGAGAGGTGACAGTTCTGTGGGCTCGACACCTGGCCACGCAGCCAGCTCAGGCCCAGGCTGGGAGGGCAGTGGGCTCAGGTTGCAGCTTCCCTTGAGCCTCTTCACGGTTGGCTGTGTGGAAGACCCACAAAGCAGAGACTGGAATAAGAAAGTCTTCAGGGAGCAGTGACCGAAATGCGCTCACAGCCCTGAAAGTGCAGCCAGCAGCTGAGGGTCTCTTGCAGTGGGCAGCTATGAGGACAGACAGGCACGTGTGCATGGAGGCACTGGGCAGGAGAGCAGCTCACCCTTGGAAGACACTCGCATAGAAATTAAAGTGCCTCATCACACCCTGAGGGGCGCCTTATCCCCGGGGAGGGCGGCCACACTCCTCCATCCTGGTCCGGGAGCTGCCTTAGCAAAAGGTGTTTTCTTACTTCAGAGTCTGTGTCACCAGGCGCCCCCTGAGCACAGCGCAGGGGTGGGGGCTGAGGAGCTGTGGCTGCTGCTGCTGACACTGGAAAAGTGGGACGTTGGGATATCCACTGCGACTGTGCTCGCGTCTACTCGATCTTGTGTTTAGCAGCACTTGTTTTATGGAGCTGGGTGCTCAGTATGGGCGCAGACATTTTTACAAGCATTCTCTTGTTCCCTGAATGAGCACCAGTGGGCTTCCGTGTCTCTTCAGATCTGCACGAGCTTGACATTCACATGGAGATCAGAATCCCTGGGCCGGCCCACCAGGGAATGCCAGCGCAGGAGACACTACTTCCATCTGTTGTTTTTCTGTCTTTGCATGTCTTTGTGAAGGAGAGGAAGTTCTTGAATGCGGCAGATTGTTGGACTCCATGTTCACTGCAGTCTGCCCAGCTGCAGCTTATGCTGGAGAGCCGAGGCTGGCAACACTGAGGGGCATCACCGAGATGTGCTAATTAATTACTATCACTGTTCTCTTCCCTGTCGAACACATGAAAAATGCTCAATGCCTCTGATGATGAGAGAGATGCAGATAAGGCAGGGATAAAAGTCCGTCTTACACCAGAAAGACTGCCTGTCATCCGGACCTCAGGGCCTTGGAGCTGGCGGCCCTGTGCGGGAAGCGCCTGCTCCTTGTCGTGGGACCACAGGCCACTCCAAGCATTCTGGAAGCCTCCATGGGCTCCTGAAAGAGCTAAATATTGAAAGTCCACTTGAAACTTAGATATTTCAGTGTTTTTCTTCTAGAAATCTCCAAGGAACTAGACATACCATCTTACAGCAGGATGTGCATACAGCTGTTTACAGCAACACAGCTCAGTCACTGAATCCTGGAGGCTGAGCAGAGGCCCACCAACGGGCAAGTGGAGAAAGAAAGTGCGCAGAGTACGGATGATGGAATACTTCTCAGCTGTAAAGAAGGATAAATTCAAGATATTTGTAGGAAAATAGATGCATTTGGAAAATATAATGTTGAGTGAAATAAACACACAAGCATAGATACCACAGCTGTTTTCACTCGAATAGGACCAAGCTGAACAAGGACAGAACACAACGACAATGAGTAACCAGTGCACTCAGCAGTACTTGGGGAAAACAGCAAAGGCGTAGAGAAACCAAAGGGATAGATCCCTTGAAGATGGGGTGGGGGGAGTTCCAGGAGACTGGGGGAGGGGCAAAGAAGGGAAGTGGGAAGAAGCGACCCACGGCGCCCAGGTCCCGAGCACTCTGATGGACATAAACACTGCGTGTCCTAAACATGGTCTAAGAGTAAGATCATACAAATGGAAATGGGGATGGGGACTGGAGACAGAGGGAGGACATGGGTGGGAACAGCACAGGGATTACAGAAATCGCGATCTGCGTCATGAACACACACCTCCCAGGACGAGGTTCAGCTCTGTGCCTCACAAACACGTGCCAACACAATGTCAAAAAGAAGCGAAGGGACCACGGAGGATTTCCGGATCAAGCAATGGCGCAAGCACGGGCTGTCATCTGGACCAGGGTGTGGTGCCTGCTGTGCAGGAGAGAGGCGCAGGAGGAAGAGCAGAGAGCCAGCCGGGTCACACCGCAGATGGTGGCGCATGGAGTGACCCGGGTGCAGCACCTTGGGAGCCAAGGGCCTGTCCACATGGGCGTCTCCCCTTGGACCACGGTACGTGGCAGCACTGAAAGATGTGGTGCAGCAACGTAGCTCCTGTCTCAGCTGTCACGAATGGTAAGTGCTCATTCTGCAGCATGTAACACCCTCACCTGTCATGCCCTAGAAATTACAGACAGGGGTCTCTTAAAATCTTCATTACAATATAATTTTTACTCATTTTTTTAGAAGAGAGGACCAGAATTACATATGAAGGGCTAATATTAATTTTGACTGAAAAATATATATCACCAGACTTTAAAAATAAAAATTTACTGAACATTTGTTATATTCTTCTACTGTTGCAGATACCTAATTTTCTAAAATTATATTTTATTTTTAAGACCAATAAGATGTCAAGTAATTAATGTTACATGGCAGCTTCGGGGTGAAGCAACAAACAGGTCATCTGACTTGCGATGTGGAATTGCTGGTCAGCATCCACTTTCCTACCGCAAGAGAAATATTAGCTTTGAATGCAGTGAGGGTTAGCATTATCAGGATAACCCCAGTGCACGATGATTCTGGAAGGAGTGCTCCTGACACTCTTGCGAAGGCTCGTAAGCTCTTCCTAAATGTGCTTGTGCTCTTAGTTATGAGCTTATCTGTCATATGGAGAATTTAGTCCTTGCAACCAGGGTCAGCAATCAGGTGCTCCACCCCTGTAGCCAAGAGAGGAGGCTGGTGACTGCGCCAACTGGCATCAGAACTTGGCATCATACATGTAGTTTGTTTTAAGGTTCATTCACAGTGCAGGAGTTCTGAGGTTAGAAGGCTTCCACATAGATGTCAGAAGGCAGTGTGCCCCTGCGAGGGCAGTGAGTAAAGCTGGACCGAGAAGCCTATTCAGTGGAACCCAGAAGCTTGGAAAAGCCAGGAACATGGATCATCTAAGAGAAACTGCAAAGCCAGGCATGGTGGCGCATGCCTGTAATCCCAGCACTCGGGAGGCGGAGGCAGGAGGATTGTTGAGTTCGAGACCAGCCTGAGCTACAAAGTGAGCTTAAGGCCAGCCTGAACTGCATAGTGAGACCCTGTCTCAAAAAGACAAAAAAAAAAAAAAAAAAAAAAAAAAAAAAAAAAAAAAAAAAAAACTAAGAGAAACTGCAAAGAGGGAACAAAGCCAGCCTAAGAGAGAAGCCATGGGAACGACCACTAAGAGTGCCACAAGGGCTGAGCCACATGGAGCTCGCAGTTTGCCACAGATCACTTTGGAAGTTCCACATGGAGCTACAGGACTCAGTGTTTGCCCTGCTGGGTTTTGGACTCATGTTGGCACCAATGCTTTGTATTCCCCTATCATTTGTGCCTTTTGGAACGGCAACATTTATCTTGTGCCTTTGGATGTTGGAAGTGTTTAACTTCTCATTTGTACTGGGGCTCACAGCTAAGAGTTTGCCTTGGATCTTGGAGGAGACTTGGGACTTGGGCTTTTCAGCAATGCTGCAATTGTTGGGACTTTGGCAACTCTTAGAGGTGGATTAAAGTACCTTTTTCATAAAGGGATGTGCATGAGTCTTTGGGGGTTCGGGGCAGAATGTTATGGTTTGTGTCTAGTTGTCTCCCAAAGCCTCATGCAGTGCTTCTAGAGTTTGCGATTGATCACTGTGGGTGCGCATGCTGCCCCTGCCCTGGGGCAGGTAATCTGCAGCACAGTGCACGGAGGGAGGGAGGCTGGCCAGCTGCCTGAGCTGCTGCCACTCCCTTGGCTCTTGCCCTTTGCCACCTCCAGGAGAGGCTGCCCTCTGCCGGGTGCTGCTCTGCCTTGGAGCCAGCTGAGTGTGGGCTGAAACCTGCAGTACCTGTGAGCTAAATAAGCCTTTCCTTCCTTCATTCTGAGTGTTGATATTTGTTAGTGAGAGAAGAGGAACTGAGACAAGCTGAACATCTCTCATTCAAGCTTCTCTAATCTAAGTGCGACCCTGAGGTGCGAGGGCGTCACAGGCTGACAGAGGGCTGGTCCCTGAGACCTCATGGAAGAGCACGAAGATGTGTGTCAGCTGATGCTTAGCCAAATTTTGGGAAAATGTTGAAGCTCAGTGTACATAGAACTGCTTCTTCAGACAAGCAGGTTCTCAGAATCTAGGCCCCGCAATCCAGGTTTTGAAAAAGGAAAAGGACATCTTAGTAGTTTTCTCATCATTGTTGGTAGACAATTTGCTATTTGTGTGGGGTTTTGTTTTGAAATTATATATATGACTGAAAATATGGTGAATGTGAGAGACACACAGCAACAAGCCCCTGTAGGCCCTGCCCATGCTCCAGAGACGCCACCCTGCCGTTCCCACCCATCCTGGAGCTTTCTGGAGCCTCTTTCCGGAGTCGGTGTGAGGCATGAGCAGAAGCGCCTGCATGCTGCTGCGGGGTGCCCCCCTCCCACGGCGGCCTCTTCCCGTGCGCCCTTATTCACCTTCCACATGAGGCAGGCTCCCCACAGTCAATGTGATGGTGAGGTCAGTGTTTGAATCGAGCGCGGACACTGAGGCAGCCTCGGCAGCGCAGCGAAGCTCTCCCAGGCAAGCGCGCTGTCGGCGGCTTCGGAAGGGCGAGAGCATGAGGGGCGTATGTTCGGCGTAGGGCTCCCGTGGGGATTGGCGGTCGCCTCTTTCTCTGTTGTGCATTTCCTACATTTAAGGGCACTATTCGTTCTCGCAGCGCGGATAGCCACTTGGTCTCCTTCCTCAGAAAGACCTACAACTTGAGTAGAAATTAAAACAAATCAAAAAAGTTAGGTCATACTTCTTGTTGTCACTATTGTTCTGAATAAGAATGGGTAGTGATGCAGTAATGAAGTGCTGACGATCACCCAGTAGTTAGGACAGATAGGGAGAGACGGACACCGGACAGAACGTCAGAACAGAGGCCAGTGTGTGGCGGGAGGGGAGTCAGCGGGCACAGCTGACGCCCGCGGGGACAGTCCCGGGAGTATCCGGTCTGGAGCCCGTCTGTGTGAGGGCCCACAGGGAGCCCCTGCCAGTCCCACTCCTGCGCGCCAACGATTGTGAGAAGCAGACTCTTCATGACAGCACTTTTCCTAAAACTACCTGCGGTGTTTGCCACTCAGATACTTACCGTTCTGATATTCTGTTCTACAGTACAACCGTTGCTGGCACATCTGTTACAGAAGATAAAAGGAAATGTGCTCCCCAGGCCCACGCATGCTCTGCGGTGCACTGTAGCGAAGGGAGGGGCACACTGTGGCGAAGGGAGGACCCTGCCCCCGGCCCCCCGGGGGAGCTCCCAGCACCACCCACCTTCTCTAGGAGCTCAGCAGCACCAAATATTCCTGGGAATGTGGAGACCTCGGGCTGAATCTTTGCCTATAAGACAGGTCCTGCCCACATTTCTGCCTCTTGAAAGATATCCAGACAGAGACGGATCATCACCCTTCCCTGAGGGCCAAATGTCCCTGAAAATATAGGACTTGGCATTGGGATCCCACGGTATCAAAATGTAAAGGGGCCAGGGAGATGGCTCAGTGTGATAAGCACTTCCCTGGCAAATGCAAGGGCCTGAGTTCAAATCCCCGGTTCTGCAAAAAAAAAAAAAAAAACACATGTGTCACAGAGTCTGCGGATCTGGTGCCGAAGTGATCTTTCAGACAGGACCTCCCTTGCTCTCCAAATGCTGCTCTGAGGAAACACTACAGGCTCATCTCCAGTTTCAGTGTGTGGCCCTTAGTGTCTGTACGTGACCCCAGCTTGCCCACATCGCTTCAAGGTTGGCAGCCACGTGGTATAAGTGAGCCTTGCATCTGCACGGCTGCACCTTGTCCTGAAGCTGTTTCCATTCTGAAGTCATTCCTGGC
Organism: Ctenomys sociabilis; assembly: GCA_004027165.1. Classification (NCBI taxonomy): domain Eukaryota; kingdom Metazoa; phylum Chordata; class Mammalia; order Rodentia; family Ctenomyidae; genus Ctenomys; species Ctenomys sociabilis. The sequence goes on along the minus strand of PVKA01042402.1, from coordinate 9,413 downwards.
CGGACACAGGGTTGGCTGTGGGGTGCTGGGCCTTAGCTCCCCACGCAAAGAGAGGGGGAAACTGTGGCTCCAGCAGAAGAAAAGGGCCATTTCCACAGCCTTGGCCACACTCTTTTGCACATCTTCAGTTTTTATTCAAAGTTCCTGACTAGATAGTTAGATCAGGAGACCCTTCAGAAATCCCTTCCTGCACTCTATGTTAGAATACCACTGCTGCAAAAAGCTAATCTAATCCAATCCAGTTTTAAATTACCATGCCATGTGATAGGATTACTACATGCAACATTTTATTGTATTCCTTTTTATAATAATCAATCTAAGCTGTATCTTACAAGCCCAATTTTCAGCAAACTGTAGGCAAGTCTGCTACAGCTTAGATGCAGCAAGAAAAAGTAAAAAGTATAGTTCCTAATCAGGATCATCCCTTACTAGTTTTCCTTAAACTGTGACTTTACCTACTTATAACTGTGTCTTGGAATTCACTGCTTCATGCCTATTATCTTAACAGTCTTGCAGTCCTGACTGCAGATATGAGTCTCCGTTTTCCCCGCGCTAGAGTGAGCAGCCTAGAGTACACGGGGAATGGAGCAGGAATCACGGGCAAGGCGGTGTGGCGTCCTGGGAGGCTCCGGGAACATCCAAGGACAGGACCGACACTGTGTGAAGGAGTGCCCTCACACAGGGGGAAGCAGGAGACGGCTCTCCATGATTGTGCCAATCCCAGAGCGAGGATGCTCTTTTGGCACTCTCTGTGGCAGCTGTGGCTTCCTGCCACTAAAATGAATTCCTTTCAAATCTGTGTTTGAGTGACTCTCAAAATTATTGAAGACCATTTCTTCCCTCTGGCGCTTTCTCAAGCTTACAGATCAGCAGTCCTTCCGGTACTTACATTTCGGAGGAAGAAGCCTCCCTCTCACTCAGTGCCACGTGCGGCGTGACTGCCCCCGCCCCCATGGAACAGCAGGGCGTTTACCAAAAATACATCCAAAATTGGCGAAAGTTGAACAACAAAAAATAAGATTTTAAACAACTCAAACAGTAAAATATCCATGAAATCATGATATAAATTCATGATTAAATAGACTGGGGAAGATGGAAGGACCGCCCTTCTTTACAAAAATGCTAATTAATAAATGGTAAGAGAATGAGGAAAATAGAAAACCACTGCTGGAGCCCCATTGTGGTGACTGCTACAGGTCAGCTTCGCTGAGGAAGCTGTGCTGAGAAGATAGAGGGGGTTTGTATGGCCCCAAATGACTGGCCACATATTCCCTATTTGACATTGATTAATTTATTAATTAACCAGTAGTCTAGCATCCTAACATTTCACAACATAGAATTCCTTCCTACCTTCTCCCTAGGAGGTGAAGCTAAATCCTCCCTTGCAATTCCCTGTACAAAGCCAATTGCCTTGCAAAAGCTGGAACTGAGAAACAGAACAGCTCTCCCAGCAGCCAGGCCCTGGAGCGTCCCTCACCAGGTGATCAAGACTGAGACAAAGGCTGGGGAGATGAGTTCAGTGGCTTAAGTGCCTGCCTGGCAAACAGAAGGTCCTGAGTTCAATCCCTCCTTCCCCCAGTATAAAAACAAACAAAAACCCATGGATTCTAGAATAGGGCCTGCAAACTTCAGACTGGGTGTGGTGGCATGCATCTGTAATCCCAGCTCTTGGGAGTCTGTAAACAGAGAATCACTATGAGTCTGGTCTAGTAGTGAGACCCTGAACACCTTGTAGACCCTTCCCTAAAATTGAAAATAAAAAAGAGTGAACTTTTTAAGGAGCCAAGGAGATAGCTCAGTAGGATAAGCACTTGCCTGGCAAGTGCAAGGCCCTGAGTTCAATCCTCAGTACCGCAAAAAAAAAATAAAATAAAATACCACCAACACAGAACACCAGGGCCACATGTACTTTTACATGAGGAGAGCACTCATCAGCACAGAAATCCACAGCCTCGGGGTAATCGTGAGAAGATGTCAGGCAAGCCTCAGCTGAGGGGCATCCTTCCATGAGTGAAAGGCAGGGAGAGTATGCAGCAAGCAGTGTCGGGAGCTCAGGGGCTTGGGGCAGGCCCACTGCTGCCGTGTTGGTGGCGTGCGGGTATCCAGCAGCAGCAAGCAATCGCTGAGGAAGGCGGAACAGGCCGGAGGGGCCTACGGCACTAGAACTGCACCAAGTTAATACCTCAGTGTTGGCCATTTCGCCACGTCAGATAAAGACGTCAGCCGCAGGCAAGCACAGAACTCTCTGGACCCTGTGTAGTGCTTCTGGAAACTCACTGCTCCACAGCAAGTGTGCTCAGTTGGAAGGACCCAGCAGGGCGCATGCGTTCAGGGCCCCAGACCGGGCAGGTGGTGGCTCACGCGCTCAGCCAAGCTATAGCCCAGGGAGGAAGCCGGCCTGCTGTCCCCACACTGAGGCCTAACACCTCAGCGCTGCGAACGGCCAAGGAGGCTCATGAACTGAAGACGAAAATGAAGCACCACCTGGCCCACTTGGCTCTCCCATATATCTCTGAGTACAGTGACCAGAACAGCGGCTATGACCCCAGTCTCCAGGGTGCCCCACATTCTTCGGGGCTGGGGTGACTTCGCCGACAGGGAATCACGCCACACCTTGTGTCAGGATTATCTAATCGCCGAGTCAGATGCTTTTCTGAGATTTCGTGGACGCCCTGAGACTGTGAGGCCCGGGCAGCAAGCAATCTCAGAGAGGGGTCTGGAACGTGTTCCTGGCCGCCAGGGGCTTGTTAGAGTCTGCACTCCTGGGTGCGGAAGGATTTGAGTTCACACTCTTCGGGGAGCTGACAGGACACAAGTTATTCAGCTTTATCTTCCAACAGGTTTGTGGCGAAAGGGAAAATGGAAGCCAGATTACAAACACCTCTGGTGAGAAACCTGTAAATGGGAGAGGGTTTTGCCCTGCTATTGGAGAGCCCCTTCCTGATGCCTGCCTCTCGCAGGGTCATCCCTGGAGCATGAAATGTCAGGAGATGGCTTTTCAGTTGCAGAAAGGCTAACTATGTGTAAAGTGCTTCAACTCCTGTCATCTGACACCACAAGAAAAAACATCCCGATCCATTGAAGTGCACAGACTGCTCCTGAGCCAGGGCCCAAGCAGGGCACAGGCAGAGCCCACTGAATTTGCCAATGTAAATAATGGCTTCCCTCAGGTAATTCCTGTTGAAAACCGAAGAGAAATTACAAATAAAATGGTCACAGAATCCTCGCAGCTGCTTCCACATCACCCTGGAGAGAAGGTGCCCTGGCAGAGTCTGCGGGGACAGAAGCTCCCACTGAGCTTCTGAGGCGTGGTGAGCCCCCACGGTCAGCACGGGAAGGGGTGGAGCGCATCTCCTCCTCGTGCTGCTGCAGGTGCTCTCAAAAGTGAGGCTGGTGTGGTGTTGTGCATTTGTCCACAAGCACCTAGGCTGAGTTCAAAGAAGCAAATGTGCCCTGCGCTGTGTGCAGAGTCTGACCTTGGCGTCCATAACAGGAGTCAGGAGGAGGGCATAAATGCAGGAAATGTGATGCATGGGAGTCGAACCCAGCGTGTGTGGCCTGGTCCCACCAAGGCAGATCCCCTCACTCCTTCCTGGACGTAAGTCTGTCTGTCCATTACCTGCTGTGACTGACCCCATACAGGCAGCCTTTTCTTCCCTGTCTCCCATCTTGCCTGTGCCCAAGCAATGTGCCAAACCACAGAGCATTCACTTGTGGCGTTTGCCAGTTTCCAGTGTTCAATACTCCCATCTAGCCAGCTTCAGGCCACCCCCTGCTTGTTTTTCTGGCAGTTCACACACTTCCTGAGTGACTAGAACCCATCCTAAATAGTGCACGAGCCAACTCAGAAGCACCCTGCCGAGACACAAGGGCCAACGCAGTCCCTTTCTGTACTTCTGCTAATATAACTAGACCTCTCCCATTTTCCTTAGCACGGAGTGCTAAATCCACCCCTTGCTGACTGTCCAAGGCCCTGTGTAGTCTGACCTGTGCCCCCCTTCCCCTTCCTCTGATGCCTTGATTTTAATCACACACCACCCTATTGGTTTGTCACGGTTGATTTCCATTCCTGGACCCTGCCTTGATGCCTCTATCCATAGGACCAGCGGGCATAATACTGTTTGCTGCTCTGGCTTAATCATTTCTTTTTCTGCTGGTCTCAGCTTAAACATTCACCATGCAGGAAGGTGCTGGCCACCCTCCCTGTGGTACATACTTGAGAGGCACATTCGTGTGGCCTTCCTTCAACATTAGAACTGCACCCACCTCCCTGCAAACCTCCAGGAAGACTTGTTTAATTCGTCGCCAGGCTATACACTTTCTGAAGAGAGATGCAATGTTTCTGAGATGGTCTAGGGCCTACAAAAAGTGCCTTACTTTTTGGATAAATAGTGAATAAACAGGGATTTTCCAGCTCACATACCTGTGCCTTAAACAAATTTGCATATATATAAATAAAATATTCATAGCTACATTCAGAGTTATAACTTATGCCATTTGAATTCAAATCAATTCCAAAGAAAAAGTTCTCCAAATTCCTGAGAGAAAAGTATGGTTTAAAAAGTAATATATTCTGAAAGCTAAGTCTTAAGAAATCAAAAGTCATGTAGCTTTAGTGATGACTGAGCAAGCCACCCCTGAGAGGCTTTCTGAGTATAATAGGAACAGCACACATTTCTGAATCTTGGTGCAGAGCCCGGAGCCCTCAGAGGAGTTTTTATAAACTTGTCAAGATCGATAAGCAAGAGACCCCCGTGTTGGTTAGGGACCTCAGGCCAGACGAGCTTCAAGTTTGTTTAATTTCACAGCTCTCCTCTTGCCTCTACTTACCCTTCTGCCCATGCCCTGGCAGACTCCTTAGAGTTGGGGCAATTCTGCCTGCACCCCGGGAGCACTTTGCTCAGAAGCACTGGGAAGAGGCCAGAGGATCCTGGGACATTGTGACTACAAACCTTCACCTGTCATCTGGTGCTAGTGTTGGGAGACACTGATCTCCAGAGACGTGCAGCCCTAAAGCACCTTTGAAAACAAAGCAGACACAGTTAAGACACTGCGCATGTTCACTGTCAAGCTTTAGAGACTCCTGGATGTGGTTTTCCATGTAGATCTACCAAAAATACCACAGCAGTGTATTATAAGGAATGCCTTATAAATCTTGCAATGTGCCTTTGAAAGCTCAAGTAAAATTATAACCCTGGGAATAAGAAGCGGCCCTTTCTCTTGGGGCTCGCAGAGCTCAGGCAGCTGTGTAGGAATCTGAAATTAGCTCCCAGGTGGTGTTGGCAGTGTGGGCCATAGGGAGACTGGCCGGTGCCCTTGGGCTCTGACAGTGCCAAAAAAGAGACAGAGTAAACACGTGTGATTCTGAGTGGGGAGACAGTTGGTCATAAAGGTGTGCACAGTGTCTTCAGGGCACAGGACATGCTCGGGACACGCGCCTACTAAGTAGCTCTGTCAGCCACCGAGGGTTGCTATTAGACCTGGCCTTCCAATGTATAGCTCCCCCTTTGAGCTGCCAGGAACACTATTAACTAAATGTGTACATGGATTTTAATTTATGTCACATTTTCTAAAGTGTTTAAATGTGAAAAATACACTTTTATTTAAAAGTGTATAGAGAAAATGAGGTGACAATCACAATTAAGTTACCAATGACAGCCAAGTTCTGCATAGCTAGGAGCTGTCCTAGCAGGCATGTTTGATATTTGTGGGGTGACAAAGGTGCATTTTCCCCTTCAAAGTCAGTGAGGACTCAGGACATAGGAGAACCTGTGCTGTGGCATACTGGAACTCAGTGGGGTCCCAAATTTTCTGATCAAGGAGATTATGGGGCCACAGGGGAAAGTGATCCATGATGTAGAGTATGCCTAAGGAGAGTCACATGGAGAGAAAACATCCTCTCAGGCTTTCACAGGGAGCAAATTGGTCAAGCAATGGCCATGATTCATGCACATGGCTGACACTGACAAAGGATCTATAAACTGCGATACAGGGTTTCAGGCTAAATCCTGAGGGGATTTGACTGACCTTATCAGAGACGAAAGTTGTACTTTTAGTTACATAGATCTTACTTTAACTTGATCTTAATGATCCAGCAGGAAAGTATAACCACAAGGTATAAAAATTAAAGCCTTAATATTATACTGAGCTGTAAAAGGCTCAAGTCAACAATTTCTGACAATTTCCAGTTCTGCTGATAGCCCAGAACTATTATGGACTACTGGACTATATTGGGTTATTTTGCTGCATTCTAGTACCTACAATCTTTAGACTGGCTTCAAGTATGTAAAGGACCTTTAAGGACATTTCCAAATACAGCTTCTTTAACTGCAGTGGAACACTAATCTCTGACAAAACAAAACAAAACAAAAAAGGACCATTTTATAGTGAATACATACATATGATAAATACGTATATCATATGTGCATATGATAGTTAGGATAGATATGCAGCTACTTTCTCTTAGACCAATGAGAAGAAAGGTTTGTACTAATATTGTTAGAGAAGATATCATGTCTATATCTTGTACTCTGAATAACTGCTATGAAGACAACTATATGCAATGCATTAATTATTGTAACTGTCCTACTAACCTGTTTTGAAACTGTTTGATTGCTATTTTATCTTTTCTCTCATTAAAATGAATAAAAGATAAAATTAAATTAAACTAAAAAAAAAAGAAAGGTGCGTCCCCCCACCACTGAGGTTCTGGCTGGGCAGCTTGAGGGGGGACGAGAAGGAGGATGGCTGGAAACATCAGATAGATCTTTCTTTTTTCTTTTTCTCTTTTTGAGACAGGGTCTCAGTATGTAGTTCAGGCTGGCCTTGAGCTCACTTTATAGCCCCGGCTGTCCTCCAACTTGCAGTGACCCTCTGCCTCGGCCTCCTGAGTGTGCCACCACACCTGGCACCATAAGATAATCTTTTGCAAAGGTGAAGAGGGTCTGAGGATGGAAGGAAAGGGAGGGAAAAGGCCCGCGCTGAGTGAGGCGCACCTCCAACTCCCACGAGCATGGTGACCCCTGCATACTGCACACATGGGCCAATAAAAATAAAAATAATGACAAGTTAATGAGAGATTGAAGCATTTGGGGGCTCTTCAGGACAAATTCTTGAGTGAGGGAAATACCAATGAAAGAACAGAAAGACTGGAGAGTGGGTAAAGGTTAGGGAAATGCGCACACGGTCAGTCATTCAGTTTTGAGCTAATTAGCATATCCATAACCTCACATAATTGCTTTTTGTGCTTGTAACAATAGCACTCTAGATCCACCACAGTGGCAAATTTCAAGATGCAGCACAATACTTTCACTGTACTCATATCCTACATTGGAGCCCCTTAAAATATACAATTTTACTTGTAAACTGTATTGCAATAAAATCATGAGGAAAAACTCGAAACTCAGCGTGCTGCCAGCCTGGCGTCCACTCCACGGGGGTGCACAGTCCTCGCTTGGAGCTTGCCAGAAGAGGAGATGGGCAGAACGTGGGGCAGGCCGCTCAGCCCACACCCCTGCCGGCCTGCGCACGCACTCTAGCACTTATCTCCCAGGTGGAGTCCAGGGGGTCTGCCCGCGGCCTGGGCGCTGTCCCTCAGCACACGGAGCAGACAGCCAGCGATCCACAAGCACAGGGGCCTCAGGACTGGCCGGGAGCTGAGGTCAACGTGGTGCCGGGGCGGTCGGTGCTCACACTGCTGAATGTAGGCTGAGCCATCTGCTTCACCGGGGCAGGCTTTGGGGCAGAGACGCGGGCACTGCCAGGCGCGCAAGCGTAAAGCAAGCCACTGCACTACCTCGCCTGCCCAGCGCCACTGCCCTGTGTCAGCCCACCTATGGCTCAGTGCTGATGGACAGGGGCCCCAGGTGAGCACAGGTCCACTCCAGGGAGTGGGGGTGGGGGGGTGGGCCGCAGGGGCAGGAGAGAGATGAGGCAGAGACGGGGGCTGAGGGCGCATCCCAAGGCGAGAGCCGAAGCACCGTGTGCAGTGGGCCCTGGGCCGGGCGGGCACCAGGCTCCAGAGCATAGCGACTTCACGCTGTATGGGTATCCATGGCTGCAAAACACAAGCTGCACAACGTCAGTGGTTGTGCACGGGAATTAAATTGATTATACTTGCGTTTACAACTTTATACGGTGCAATGTAAAGAGGAATTAAATTTCCCTGGCAATTTAAACGTTTAATTGCCTTTACTCAGAACATCAGAAAATGAACAAGCCACTGTGAGTCCAAGCTGTCTAGTGACACCCTCTACAAACACATTTTTCCTTTCTTTCTTTCTTTCTTTCTTTCTTTCTTTCTTTCTTTCTTTCTTTCTTTCTTTCTTTCTTTCTTTCTTCCTTTCTCTCTCTCTCTCTCTCTCTCTCTCTCTCTCTCTCTCTCTTTCTTTTGTATTTAGGACAAGGTGTACAGGATCTCACTGCACAGACTGGACTTACAGTGATCCTCCTGTCTGCTTCCCAGGTGCTAGGGTTACGGTGTGCACCACCACACCCAGTCTCAATTGCTGTCTCAGCGTACCCCAGGGGCAGGACCAGCACAGCAGGCCAGAGATGGAACTCCTGGCCCTGCTGCTGAGCTGTTTGGCAGGCCCTAGCTTTGCTTATTTCATTTTATTTATTTATTTATTTTTATTTTTGGTACCAGGGGTCAAACTCAGACCTTGCACTTGCCAGGCAGGCACTTAAGCCACCAAGCTATCTCCGCAGCCCCTAAACACATAAAAATTAAAAAAAAAAAAAAAAAAAAACAAGCAAAGACCCATGTGACAATCTCAGACTGAGAAGGGAAGCCTCTATATTTTAGTTTTGACCTCACTCCCTTGTAGCTTCTTCAAATAAGACCACACATATTCTTATTTTTCACTGGGTCCAAAGATTATATTGGACAGCAGGGCAAGCAAACCACGCAGAGGGAGAAAAGGCAGAGGGACAGGGCCAAACAGGGGCTGTGACCCTTCCAGGGCCTCCCCAGGGACTCAGCTGGCCACACACCCCACAGGGCTCCCCTTCCTCAGGCAGCATCCAGGCTGTCACTAGGATGAAAGATAGAATTCTCTAGAGAACATGGCAATGCTTGCACTATCTCCACTGTCACACCCACAGATTGCTCAAGTACCCGGCTGCTCACCGTGACCCTCAAAAGCCCAGAATCTATGCATCCTGGCTCTAGCATCTGTCAGGCCTCTGGGCACAGGGCTGGCTTGTCTCCATGCCTCCCCTAGGCAGGCAGAAGGGGCTGCCGAAGACCCTCGAAGGTGCCATTCCACATGCAGGCCCCAGGGTCCCCAAGACCCACCTGCTCCTCTCAGGCCTTGGGTGGCACCCAACCCCACCTCCACCAGACCCCCCACCCCCCAACTTACACCACCCCAACCTGCACCCCACCCCTACCCCCACCCTACCCTCACTCT
>PVKA01042401.1:7500-17432 GCA_004027165.1 Ctenomys sociabilis | reverse complement strand
TCTCTTCTCTCTCTCTCTCTCCCCTCCCTCTCCCTCTCCCTGTGCCTCTGTCTCTCTCTTTGTCTCTTTCTCTTTCTCTCTGTCTCTCTGGGTCTCTGTCTCTGTCTCCTTCTCCCTCTCTCTGTGTCTCTGTCTTTCTCCATCTCTATTTATCTCTTTCCCTCTGTCTCTCTGTCATCTCCCTCTGTCCCTCTCTTTGTCCCTCTCTCTGCTCTCTCTCTCTTTCTCTGTCTCTCTCTACACCCACCCACCCACGCACCCACACACACACCCTCTCTCTGCTGACTTCTGCTTCTCCTGCCCACCATAAACTTCTGCTCTTCTACCATGTTCCACCCTGCCTTGAGCCAGCTGATTATGTACTGAAACCTCTACAAACTGTGGGCTAACTGAACTTTTCCCTCTAGCTTTATGTGTCAGTTATTTTATCTCAGCAACAAGAAAAGTAAAACAACAGGTGATTGAAAGGGAGAAGTTGGTTGTATTAAAAATCTTATTAACTACAAATTGATGCTTACTGATATTCCACATTGATATTCGTCATTGTTGAGGGTATATGGATTGTGTTTTGGAATTTGGGGGATTTCTAATTCCACTTAAAATATTAGAGATATGGTAAACATTATACTTGAAGGCTATAAACAAGTAATATAGTTCAAGTTATTTATTTTAATGTGTAATATAATAAGAGCAGCAGAAGACAGCAGAGAGAGGGTGTGTGGGTGGGTGGGTGGGTGGAGAGAAAGAGAGAGAGCAGAGAGAGGGACAAAGAGAGGGACAGAGAGAGAGATGACAGAGAAATAGAGGGAAAGAGATAGAGAGAGGGAGAAGGACAGAGAGACACAGAGAGAGGGAGAACAAGACAGAGACAGACTCAGAGAGAAAGAAAAAGACAGAGAGAGAGAGAGAGAGAGAGAGAGAGAGAAATTCTTTCTGTCCCATGCTACCCACCCCCAGGGGATATAGCACTCACATCCTTAATCCCAGAAATAGGCCACCAACCAATTACAAATTCTAGATTCAGCCATCTCCAAAAAGCCCAGCCCCCATGACCACATGAGGTTTGAGGGGACATGCAGACACAAACCGTAACACCTGCTAAAATCTCAGTCGCAATAGGTCATGCTTTCTGAGTTTCCCTGGGTCAATTTAATATGCAATTCTTAAATGGCACTTTAGGCTGGGCATGGTAGTATAACCCTATAATCCCAGTTTCTCCAAAGACGGGAGCAGGTGGATCACAAGTTCAACGCTAGCCTGGGCAACTTACTGAAACCCTGCCTCAAAATAAAATTTCAAATGAAAACCTAAAGATACATCTTAGAATTCATTGGTCTAATCTCCAGGACCACCAAAAAGAAACACTGTAGAAATACTTTTTCTTCCTTAAGTAGCCATTATTGAGATGCTCTGGATGATAACTCCACATACAAAAAATTACACATATGCTCTTTAGGGACACCTCTAGTATATATTAGTTGCCTCCCTTTTCTCTGAAATAACAAACGTTTCCAAGCTTTATTGGGTTTACTTTTTAACTGTCTAAAATTTTCTCAGTTATGGAAAATCAAAAGAAACATACAAGATAGTTTCATGCAATGTGCTTACAAAGTTAATATTTATCTTCTAATGTAGAAAGTTTTGGTGAAATAATATCCAATCATGCATTAGGTCAGTGTCATATATTTTATCCTTCAAAATAACTTTGCTTTGATCTAGCTAACCATTTTCTTTGTATTTATTGATCATCTGCATGTTTTTTTCATTAGTCACTTGTGTTACACATTTATAGATTTGTAAATCGTTTTTTATTACAGCTTTGTTGGTGGTATTAGCTGTTCATGCTCTACATGAAATTTTTTTTTATTTCAAGGAAAAGTCTACAGGGTGTTCAGGGTCTCACTTAGATCAGACTTGTAGTGTTTCTCCTGTTCACAGCCTCCCAAGGACTGGGATTTTTTTGAAAGACAAATATCAATGAAACAGTTTCAAAGTTGATTAATAGGACAGTTTCAATAATTAAAACATTTTACATTCTTATTTTTCTAGTGGTTATCCACAGTATAAGAAACAGACAGGATATCCTATCAAAACACTATACCACCAATCTTTCTTCTCATAGAATTGAGCAAAAGTAGCTGCATATCTATGCTAACTATTCTGTACATACAAATACAAAATGGCCTTTCTGTTGAATCCCCTTTTTTTGTTTATTCCTGTCAGAGATGGGCATTCTATTGGCACGTAAATACTGTAGATGCTTGAATTCAGCAAAACACTCCACCACGGTCCAGCAGTCCATAATACCTGTGGGATTTCCACAGTTGTTGTTGACTGGAGCCTTTTACAGCTCAGCGTATTAATATGGCTTCACTTTATATATATACCTCATTTTTATACTTTTCTGCTGGATGGTTAAGAACAAGATAAAACAAGACCTATATAACAAGAAATATATCTTTTGTATCTGATAAGGTCAGTCATATGCCCAGTCTTGATTGCCATCTCAGCATACTCCAGGGTCAGGGCCAGCATGGCAGGCCCAGGGATCGAGCCCCGGTACCTGCACTTGCTTGCAGGCCCTTTAATTTGCTGAGCTATTTGGCTGGACCTCCTACATATAATTTTAAACTAAAAAGGGTAGAGAAAAGACATTTTTTATAATTTTGTACTCATAAAACTCTCTTAAAAACTAAGTTGCATGGGTTAGTATTTTGGAAATTGATATAACTTTTAAAGTTACATAAATGCAATGGTTGTATTAACATGTATCATTGTGTTTTCATTTCTTTAACAAAATGGGTAAGTCCAGGTGTCTCTGTAAAGAAAAATTTATTTTGTTCATACCTTAGGAGGCCAGATGTCCAAAACTGGGTGACTTCTGACCTTTGGTGGAGACCCAGTGGTCGATGACATCATGACAGAGGGCAAGGGAAGTGTCTACATTGCTAAATAGGAAGCCGCAGAGCCTTTGTGCACCACAGGCGATCTAAGGACCTCCTACTAAACTCCAGATGTTAAAAGTTCCAAACCACCTCCCAGTATCACCACTGTGGAGGTTGAACTTCCACCATATGAAACTGTTGGGGAGTGAAATAAAAATTATATATAAACAATTAGCACAGGCATCTTCCAATGAGGGAGATGTGGTTGACTAAATCAGGTACATGATGAACTTTAATATATGAAATTATGAGAAAGAAACTGGGACTTTACTTTTCAGTTGTACATAAGTACAGAAATATTTTCCTACACAACAGGTCATAATTATTCAGGAAACAATTTTTTCTTAGATCTTAAAATTATAAAAGTCAAGTTATGTCTTTATTCTGCTATGTGCAGAGTTATCTTCTTGACCAGATGTGCATATAGGGTAGAGACTCCCGAGTACCTGCTGTAAAATGTTCCACCTCCTCCATCCTCCAATTAATTCTCTCTTCATCCCTCATCCTTGGTTTATTCCTCTCTTCTTCTGTTACTTTTCTGACTGACCTGATCAAGATCCTTTCCAAATCTATCATTGCTGACTTCAGTGATTTCAAACCTAGATCTTTTGGAGCACAAAACTAAATCAACAAAAAGGAAGTCTCTGACAATCTATTCCCTGGTATTCTGAGTCAGTAAAAATACAGAGTAAGAAAAAACCAAGTTTTGCACAGTTTGTCAGATAAGACTGAATAAAAACCGAGATGGTGTGCAGTCTTCTTCCATACTTTACTGACCATGAGAAGAAATGTAGTTGAGAGTTCAAGACTTTTCCTAAGGAAGGGAGAGTTATAAGACCTAAATACAATGCATGATCCTAACTCTTGTATACTGGATAGGGAAAGGAAGGGGTAAGCTATAAAATATCCTGGTGTTCAAGTGACAAAATGTGTATAAAAAGGGCTGGTGAGATAGCTCAGTGGACTAAGCACTTGCTTAGGTGAGCACAAGGGCCATGGTTTGAGCTCTGGCACTGCATGCCACACTGGCCCCCACCCTGACTCCAGGCACGCTGAGCCAGCCCATCGATGGGGTCCAGATGTAGTGGCATGTGCCTGTAATCCCAGAAGGATCACTATTAGTGTGGGCTGTGTAGTGAGACCCTGCACAAAAATAAATAAATAAATATTGTATGCAAGTTTCGGGTTAGGTAGTACATAGTATTTTATTGTTGTTGAAATTTCTGATTTTTATAACAGAATTTTATTACTTAAGAGAATATTAAACTTTGATTTTTATTTCTCTTTGCCTGAAAGTCATGGTAAAACATTTAAGGGTAAAAGCCATAGTGTCTCTGATACATTGGTAAATATTTCAAGGAAAATATGAATTTGTATGTAAATGTAAAGGACAAAGAATGATGAAGTGAGACAGCACCTAAACAATAAATTTGGGTTAAAGTTATATAGAAACTTCTTTCACTATTATAACATTTTTACACTGAGTTTGAGTTTCTCTAAAAAAGTCATTTTTATAGTATACCACAGCTGGGCCAGGCAGATTGCTAATCAGTCTAAGTGCTTGCCTGGCAAGTACAAGAACCCAAGTTCAATCCCCGCTACTGCATGCTGAGCCAGCCATGCCTGCCACTGAAGCCAGCCATGGTGGCGCATGCCTGTAATCTCAGCACTGCAGAGGCTGAAACAGGAGGATCCCTGTGAGTTCAAGCTGCATAGAGAGACCCTGAACCAAGTAAATAAATACACACATAAATGAATAAATACATAAATTTTTAAGTACCATAACTAAAACTATGGAACCTTCAATTTCTTTCTCAAAAAGAAAGCAGTAACAACAAAAAAAGTAATGTTGGGCTATTTGATTCAAACTAATAAACAAAGATATCAAGAAAACCATTTAGAATCTACTATAATGTGAACTAGAAATTACATATGTGATTTGTCAGATATAAATATCATCATGTAGCACAACTGCACACTTGAGACTTGAACAATATATGTAAGACTAAATAAGAGATTGCTGGTGAAAGAAATATTATCAAGTACCATTTTTGGAATTTCCATGAAGAAGTCATAAATTTAAATGTAATGGAGCAAACATATGTTTGAAAGTCAGAAGATACAAATTGAAATTCATTACTTACTAATTACTAACTTACTGTTGCAACTTGAGAGAAGGGATTAAATTGCCTAATCCATCAAACAAACCCAGTCTCAATAAAGACTTTATTAATGAGTGGAAAACGTTGAAAGTGGAAAAAGTCAATAGATTGCCTTGTATAGAAATCAGAAACTGACAAGTGTAATATCTCAGCATGTAAATTAATATTTTAGATGGCTTGTAGGTGCTAGTTACCTTCCTGGGTCTTTGAATCTTCTGTAAGATTCCATCCAAAAGTAAAGTAGAAAATAAGACATGAGCTAGAGCTGGACATGGTGGCACACACCTGTCATTGCAGCACTTGGGGGAGCGGAGACTTGAGATACATGTCTCCTGGTGATAGAGAAAAAGTAAGATTGGAAAAAACATGAAGATAAGTGGTAGATTACAGCATCTTTCTAAGGACACAATCTCTAATGTGTACTCGGGAGCCGAGAACACAGTTCAGATTTGAAGCAATTGTTCAGCATAGATGATGCCCTGACTGAGGCCTTCAGCATCTTTAAATAAAGTAGCTTTTAAAATTTTGATGAAAGTAGATGGACAAACATCCATAAAATTCTTTTTTTTTTTTTTTTTTTTTTTGCCATGACACCAACCTTTCCATTTTAAAATCAAATTCTTTGATATCAATTTGGAATAGCACTTCAAGCAATGGATTTGTAAAGTCATGCACATGCTACTTGTAAAGTTATATGAGTACTGTTGCATTTTTCAAAGGTGTGTATATAAGAAAATATATTATGTGCTTACAGGACATGATATTTGCAAAGCTTTTAGATTTTTGTTTTCATGGTCTTAAAATATTTTCAGTTGTAATGTCTGGAGACAGCTGGATTTTTTTCCTTTGCAAACAAACATTCCCTTTTCTTTATTTTTATCTTTAAAATTTTAAGTAATGTATTTTCTTTGCAATTTAGGAGTTTGATATTTCAAATTTTATGGCTTTCTTTTATTGCTTTGCCATGGATTCAGTACAGTGAATTAAGTCTACATTTGCAGATGAAAGATATGTTTTCTTCTGGCATATCTTTAGTTTTGCTTCGTTTCCATACCTTTCAATTACTTATTAGAAACACATCCCTATTGACTCTCATTTTGAGTCTCATTTTCTTCGTCCCACAGCATTTTTTGATACTTAATGATCCCTTCTTGTTTACAAATAATTGAATGGGGCACTTCCTAAGCTTCCAAAGCATAGGACGGGTGGATTGCCCATAGATACTCTATGATGAATCAATGACGACAAAATCTCAGATTTATATCTAGAAAGGAAGATAAGATGCCCATATATGAATATGATTTCATTAATGTCTAGTAGACATTCATTCATTCTACTGTGACCCCAGCTTTTCTTCATTTCCTGCCTGATTCTCTAAAAGCTTGGGAACATAAAATACACAACACAGTCCAAAAGTCTCTGCATCTCCTGGATCCAGGATGTCTCCAGCACTGTATTTGGAACTTAGCTGATGGAGAATCAAGCAGCCAATATGCAATAAATAAGCAATGTTCCTACTTCGTAGATGCTGCTTATTTGCTTCTGAAAGACGATATTTCTGAATGCAAACAAGACAATAATTAGAAGGATGGAGAAGCTTGGGAATCATTTAATTGCCCCAAATATCAATATAAGAGCATTTTCTTTGTTTGGTTGCTTGAGTCTACGTTTATAGACCTGCAGGAAGAATAGGCAAAAAGTCACAGATATCTTCCTGATCATGCTAGGTGTTCATTTTATGATAAGATGAAATCTGATAATGGCAAGAAAATTGATCTTCTTTTGTGGAATGGAAGTCCTCCTTCCAGTAAGCCTTGCTTACTTTGAGACCTGTTACTGTATTTTGTGTTGTTAATATTTTCTTCAATATTTTGGGATATAATATGGCACAGCTGCATTATATTAATTGTTACCCAAGATGTTTCCTCACTGCAAACATAGTTTTAAATCTGTTATGTGATACTTAATACTAGCAACTCTATCATCTGCCCATTCTTACCCATATGAATTTTACAAAATCCTTAACTTTTTGAGAAATATTTTGGTGTGGGTTGAAAATTTGGGTTTGGATGAAAATTACACTAACTTCTTCCCCCCTCTTCTTTATTTGTATCAGAAAGTTGCTGATTTTAATAATGATTGTATTTAGTGCAACTCTTCTTGCCTCTTCCTATTCATGTATTGTTTTTCCATTTTAGGCATCAACATGGGTGATACTCATTTATCAAGCTGGATTAAATTGGATCGCATCATTAATTCATACCATTTATTAAACTGTTCTGATAGGCTCCACAATTTTTTATAGCAAGTAGTAGGTACTTGCTATAACTTTACTCTTAGAATGTGGAAATATTTGTATTGTCCTTATTTGTTCAGGGGGCCTAATTAAAATAGAATAGCATACATTTAAAAACTGGGTTGAGATCCTTCTACCCATTTCTTGGAAAGGCATAAAGGACAGAGGCAACATTCATGGATCAGACAAGCAACAGCAAACATACAATACTTAGATAAAGACAGAGCAGCCCCTGACCAGCACTACATAGAGCTTTATGAGTAATTACATTGCCCATCCAAGCTGGCTCAAAGCCACGTACAGATGTAAACTTTACAACGAGCATTCAGACTCACAAAAAATAGGGAATCATAAATCAAGTGTCATCCTCTTTTAGACAGCATACATTTAACCTCTAAAAGAATTTACCAAGGTAAACAGATTAAATTTGTTTCTGAAATATGAAGATATGGTGACTGTGTTTCACATAAGAATTAACTATTATACTTTAAAAAAAAAAAACTGTCTAACTGAACTTGAAGCAGTACCAGCAATCAGGTGCTAAAGAGAAACCAGATTGGCCCCATGTCTGAGATCCAACATTATTCTGAAGCTTCTGGTCACTTTTCTCCTAGCAGCAGCTAATAAGTCTATTCAGTATAATATGTGGAAAACTGAGGCAGATGGGTACAATCGCAGAAGAGAAATCCTAAGGACACAAAGTTTGCAAAACTTCTAGGTGGGTAGGGGTCATTATAGTGACCTCCTGCATTTGTTTTATGCAAGAATAAGTCTGTTGTGATATGTATATAGTTAATGAATCAGAAAATATTTTTGAAAGATTTAAATGTACAGCGCATACTATTGACCATATTTGATATTGTAGTTTACCACATAATTTTTAAGCTGAAAGCAAAGGGCTTTTACAGAGTGACTCAGAAAAAATGCATCAAGAATGTATCAAATATGTTAAGAAACTTCTGGGTTTTTTTGTTTGTTTTTTGCTTTCATATAAACTGAAACAAAGTATTGTTTATTATAACAACATTTCTTTTGTTAGGCTTATTCCCAATCCAAATTCATTGTAAATTAAGACTCCTATTCATTTTCTTTTAAAAGTATCTCTTATCTGTCTAAAAACTCATATCCATAAAAACAAAATTTTGAATTAAAGCTGGATGTGGTTATTTGAAAGTTAAATCAATTGTATGGGGACTTTTAAACTATTGTATCTGCTACCCAGAACATAAGAATGGTATGTCCTACTGTTGTAGGCAGCTGACTTAGATAGAAATATTCTAGGCAGTCAGACAGGGCCAGGCCCTCAAGGAAACAAGATGGCAGGCAAGGTGATTTTGCAACTTGGAAGACACAGATGTTCCCTATGGGCCACACCTCAAGACCAAGACAAAAGAGGAAACACAGCTACATACTTCCCTAGGGATGGGCATCAGAGATTGATATTCTAGATAGGTATCAATCACTTTGAAAAAGCACTAGCCCAAGTCCCAACAGGAAGAGACCCTGTCCCATATTCATGTCCGCTTGCTACATAACTCACTTCCCCATTTGGTACTGGATTTAATCAATTTACCTGAGCAATGGTGCTTGCAATACCATTGGTTGACCATAGTTTTATCCCACCTCTTGTCCACCTAAGTGAGTTCCCATGTCTTTACCACCTTAGACCCGCCTCACCACATGGTTTTCCTCTATAAAAGTCCCTGGAAGAGACAGCTTCCGTGGGAATTACCCACTTAGGCCTCCCTCTTGTCCCTCTCTCGGACAGGAGCTTTCTTTCCCTCAATAAATCTATTCTGCTCATAACCTCCATTTGTTCCTAAAATTCATTCTTCAGTTTTAGAGAACATGAACTCATATAGGTCAGGTCCAGAGATCATTTTTCCCTATGTCACTTGGAGGTTCAGCTTATCATTTGGAGGTCACCCACGTGAGATCAGTTTTTCCCCTGTATCACTACTTTGTTTGGGAAATGGTTTTCTTTTAAAATGATGATTTTCTTTCCCATCAGTACTACCAATGTGATATTTACTATGTTTTAAATTCTATGACAGTGAACTCTAAAATAATCTCGGGGCCTTTATTCTTTTCACCTCATTGTGATATTGAATATTAGGCCACAGTATCATTTTCTGCCTCCTCTAAACTAGGAAACTGTTTTCCTATCTGAACTATAGAAGCAAACTGCTAACATCATTGATTTCTTTAAGGATTATTCTTTCTTTCAATTTTTTCCCAAGGTTAAATTTCTTTCCAGAACTAACCATTCTTGTAAAATCCTGTCCTCATATGAGGTTAAACTTAAGGCTCTCAATGTCGTGATATTTTGAAAACAGAAGTTGTGTTTTCCACTCAAAAACATCGATCCTATGACAAAATATTGAATGAATAAGCCATACTATTCTTAAGAATCTGGTTTGTTTTACATAGTGAGATTCATAAGTCAAGCACTTGTTTGATGTAAGATAAATTTGTTTAATCAATCATGACAACTTTCATAAAATCAGCATCCCTTTAATATGTTCCTCT
>PVKA01042401.1:0-2500 GCA_004027165.1 Ctenomys sociabilis | reverse complement strand
TTAAGAACCCTACCCTTTTCTTCTGGAGCTCTTTCGCAGGAAGTTCTTTTGGACGGGTCCAGGAGGTAGGGTCCTTCCCAAGTCGACTCCGTTCAGAGGTCGCATTTTGTGCCCGGGGGTCATCCCTAGCGTCTGCAAGGAGCATATGTACGCAGTAGTGCTGACTGCACTCACAGGCTTGTAAATTTTCACCCTGGGAAATTAGCAACAAAGCCCGATCTGTCTCGTGGCTGCTTTGCACTTTCCTTCTGAGGGCGGCTGTACTTAACTGAGCTGCAGAACAGGAACGCAAAAGCGAGCGAGGGAGTGAGAGTGGGGGGTGCAGAGAGAGAGAGAGAGAGCGAGCGAGAGAGAGAGAGGAGGGTGGGGGTGAGAGGTAAATAGTCTTAAATCGGAAGGGAGCTGCTCTCTGCGGTCTTGACAAGCGCTGCCTGGGCTCCGCCGGCTCAGTAATAACTGAGTGACCTTTTCTTTGGCTGTATTATGTCTGGCTGGGAAGGGATTGCGTTTTGCAGCTGAGAGCTGGGGCTTCCTCCAGCTCGGCTCCAAGCGCGCTGCTGGGGTTTAGTTGTCTGGAGCCTGGACGGAGGGAGACAGCTTCGGACTGCAGTTCCCCAAAAGGAGGACACCTGTGGCTCGGATGCGGTCAGCACCATTACTTGGCGGATCCTGGAGGACCTCACTATCTTAAACTTAAAAAAAAAAAATAGAGATTCTCTTCCCCCTCCTTCTTTTTTTCAAACAATGCTTCTTTTTGACCTTTCCCAAGGAGAAGCGCTACAAAGCAGCCACTGCGCTCGCTGAACGGCCTCCCCCTGTATTGCTTAATTGAGAAGGTAAGTGTAGCAACTGTGTACACACGCGGCGGCGTATTTGTGGTGTGTGTGTGTGTGTGTGTGTGTGTGTGTGTGTGTGTGTGTGTCTGAGGGCGCGCGCGCGTGCGTGTGCGGATGCGGGTAATTTTTTCCCCCTTCCGAGCCTCTCTCCTAATGAGGCATAAACTGAAGCTGCAATCCGGCCCGGCGCTGCAACTTTCACTCTGGCTGCATCTCTACTGAGACGGTTTTGTTTAAATCATGTGAGGCTTCATTATTTTTATGATGAGACATGAAAAAGACGCAGGCGGAAGATGTTAGTGGAAGCGGGGAGAGCGGTTGCAGCGCGGAACCTCTCAAGTAGGACTCGGTGGATAATAGTCAAAGTTCACCGGGAACTGCAGCTTTTCTGCACCCTTGACTGCCGGGGATAGAGGGGCAAGGAGAGTTTGCAAGTGGGAAACGTGGGACGTGGAGCCGGTCTTAGGTGTTCATCAGGATCCCCCAGACATACTCGCTCCAATCTTTCCCCCTACCCAAGAGTTGAGATTACCAGCTTCCCATCCTTGGGGACACTTCTGCCTCTTCCCTCTACGGCCACAAGGACACAATGTGGTTCTGTTGTGGTGGAAAAGTGACTGTGCTGGAGGGGGGCGTTGTGAAAGAGCCAGAGGAGAGCAGTTCTGTGGAAGGAGGCGCCCGCCCATGTGCTAATAGGTTGAGATTCAAACTGAGGCAGCGCATTTGTACGGGGGCTACTCAGACTGCTGTTATGAAATACGAGTCAGATTTATGACCTTTTTCATATTGAACATGATATGCTATGCTAACGCTGCATGTGACAGTTTAATCAAATCCATTTGTTACCAGGAAGCTAAAAAGGGCCGCTGGGATTTTAGGATTGCGGGCAGAGTTAGGGAAGCATGTGGCTTTGTCATTCGCCATCATTTTGCACACTGCCACGCTGCGAGGGGCTCCGTTTGTGCGCTCTGTCTTGTCCGACCGCCCTCATCCCTTCCCCCACCCCCTGCCTCCACCCCGACACTCTCCCAAAGTGGCTTCACTGTAGTCGATCCTCAGTGGTGGTGTAGGCTGCGTACCAGGTCCACGCTTGAGCCGAATTGAGGAGACTCCGTTCCACTTCTACCTTTGGGCTTGGTGCTCAATGCGAAGCCGCTGCAACTCAGGCACGCCTAAGTCAACTCATGCAGAAAAGGGAGAAAAGTTTTGGTAAGGTTATGATCTATCGTAGATGCACTTTGCCGGCGCTCTGCACTGCTGGCTGCTCGAAAGCTTTCCTGCTCTCCGGCTGCTTTCTGTGCCTTTCTAAAAGATCCAAAATATTGTTGTTGTAACTGCTTTAAAAGACTGCTGCTTCAACCAATTAATCTTGCTAGGTGCAACAAATACTGCTACATTCTTTGCGAACCACCCCTGTGTGGCTGGAAAGACGCAACCACAAAAGGCTGGAGCATAAACTCCGCAAGGGGTTCTTTGTTAGAGTGTATGTATGTTTCTTATTTTTTTTTTTTTTATTTTGCATGTGAGCTGCATCAAAATTGAACTCAGTCTTGCAAATCTCTTGTTGGCCTTTGCGAAGCACTAGCACTTTGCTGCCATGGTAACTGTAATTAAACTGATAAGAGTGGAAAAATGTCAGTATCTCTGAGCCTTGCAGCTGCATT
>PVKA01042400.1:0-17439 GCA_004027165.1 Ctenomys sociabilis | reverse complement strand
AAGAGCTGATAGCAGAGCATATAACCTACACAGACTCTTTCTGTTCTCTGGCTTCAGCTTTTCAATGTGAATTTCTAACAATTAGCCATACTTCAGAGTCTGAGGGCTCAGTACCTGAGGCCACTCTTGTTTTTGATATCAAACATCTACAGGGTTAGTGACTCAAGAAAATTTATATGACTCATTGTAAACAAGTATGACACAGAGTACATCACCAGGAAAGGACATAGTTAAAAATCAGTCAAAGGCACAGATATGTAGAGCAGAGCCTGGAGAATTTCAAATATGAAATATCTATTATCCACAGGACACAGGGCAGTCCTGCATTTAATGTGTGACAATTCAATTAGAGAATTGCCATCAGTGAGGCTCACCCTGTGACATAAAACACTATTCTAACACATGTGGAAGAAGCGCAGAAGACTTTAAACAAGAGGATTGTGGCAATGGGGGAGAGATTTCAGATACAGTAAAGACAGCTGGGAAATAAGAACCAACAAGAAGAGTCAGGGGCAGCAGACAGCTAAGAACTACCAGAGATATCTGGAGCAGGGGAAACAAGGCAACAGGGTTCTGGAGAGGCTTTTCCTAAAGCACTTCATGGAATGACACATCAAAGGCCAGGGAAGGGAACTTGAACAGATGGGAGGAGCAGGAGCTTCACAGGAGCTGTGAAGAATCTGGCTTCACAGGATTCTTGCTAAGCCAGAAGACCCAGGGTAGAAGTGGAATTCCAGACAACAATTATGTGAAAAGAGACTCAGAAGTTCCTAAGTAAATGTTTGTGAAGGAAATAATCATCATTAACCCAAGCCTTGATGTCTAGAGTTTTGGGGAACTACATGACACACTGTCTGGAAGACCGTCTTCCAGAAGTCAGTTGCTTTACTGTCCTGTTCCCCTGCAGGATATAAAAGATCTCACAACCACCATCAACCTCAGCATGTGAAGGCTGAGTTTCTTTTATCAATAACATAGATTCTAGAGTTTTTAAAAACATTTTTATTGATGCAGAATGAGAAATCTTTGGGACAGGACACACATCTAAAGAATGAAAATTTTCATGCTTTTTTGTATAATATGAAAGTAATTCTATGTGATACTTTTAGCAATCCTGTGTCTTAACTGTGACCTATGCAATGAAAGAATGTGTGGAATTTTCTACCTGTGATTGCAGGCATGTGTTCAAAAGCTGTTAGAGTTGGAAACATCATTACCTAAGGGATTTTCAGGTTAGGTATATTAAACTATGCGGCACTGTGGCCAAAGTCTTGCATTAAACACAAACATTCAAACAGGAAAAGACTCCAAGTTCCTTCAGATTTCTTGCCAGCAATGAGGAAAAAGAGAGGCAGCCTAAAGTCAAGATTAATTTTTCACCACATACTAAGTCTCTCTGAATTAAGCCCTGCAGAGCTCCTACTCCACAGTTCACCAAGAACCACACACCCCATCTCTGATGTACCAGGCATGTTCCCTGGTGAAGGAAAAGTTCTCTGCATCTGTAAAATTCATTTTCATTTGATAAAGCCCCAATAATATAGTCAGGAGAGTTCCTACATATTTCACTTTACAGATAAAATGCCTTTCCTAACTCCAGACCTTTACCATTGCAGTGATGAAGCAAAGGAGCTGTATGAGAATTTGAAGAAGCTTATAGGAAACAGGACAATGGAGGACCAAAAAAAGCTCCCCAGAGAAATCTTGGCTAGGAGGAAGTTTGTGGAAGTGTTTCCGAAAGTGAAAGCAGAATTTGAGTCATGTATACAGAAACTTCGCGCCCTAGCTGAAGAGGTTGACAGGAAGCACAAAGGTTGCACCATCTCCAATTTGGTGAGCAGCGCTGTTGGTGCTGCCTCTGGGGTCATGAGCATCGCTGCCCTGGCTCTAGCGCCCTTAACAGCAGGCACCGATCTATTATTGCTCTTAGCAGGTGGGGCAGGGCTGGGATTGCTGTCTGGTGCAACTAGTGTTACCAGTACCATTGTAGAAGAGTCAGGCACGTACTCAGCTGAGGCTGAAGCCCAACGCATCCTGAAAATCAGTGAGGATAACATGAACAGATTGCTAAAGCCTGTGGGTAAGACTTCAGCTGAAATAATTGAAGAAGGTTGGAATTTCAAAGTGAACATGAAAGACCTGGTAAATAGCACACGTGCTATCAGGGAAATACGAGCTAACCCTGGCTTAGCACACGAAGGCACACCCTTGCTATGGGAGCACTTAACCCAAAGAGCTCAGGTGGCATCCAGAGAATTTCCAGACACAGTCCTGTCCATGACCAGAGAAGCCCAGATGTCGGCTTTGTTCCTTGGTTTGGATGTGTACTCCATCGTGAAAGATTCACAGCATTTGTATGAGGGGGCAAAGGCACCACTAGCTGAAGTGCTACGGGAGAAGGCTAAGGAGCTGGAGCAGGTGTTGGAGAATCTCAACAAGATCTTCCCAAGTTCAACCAGATGGTAGCACTTCATAGTTAAGCCTCACTCAGTCCCCCTCCCACCAAACAGTGCATAGTTACAGGTACATGCTCTGGATAGAGGCATAGACGGATGCAGGTATTGTATGAGAAAGAACAAAGGAATGAGATTAAGGCTACACCTGGACGTGAAGGAGTTTGGCACTTGCTGAGTGACCACAGCAAGGAAGGGGTTAATGCAGATTAGTTTGGCTACAGAGAAGGCAAGATGCAAAAAGAGGTCAACAAGTGAAAATCAGTATATGTAGTGCCCCATGTAAATAGGAGCAAGGATAAAATCATATCATCTCAATTCATGCAGAAAAAGCCAGGTCGGTGGGATAGCTCAGCTGACTAAGCACCTGCTTAGGCAAGCACAGGGACCGACCGGTGTTCGATGCCAGGCACCACACGCCCCACCAGCCCTCCCCCACCCCACAGTGCACTGAAAGGCCACTGAGTCCAGGGTGGTGGCACAGGCCTGTAATGCCAGTGCCAGGGAGGCTGCAAACAGGACGATCACTGAGTCTGAGCTGCATAGTGAGTCCCTGTACCATATACATTCAAAACAAGCCTTCTCAAAATTCAACATCCATTCCTCATGAAAGCCCTAAAGTAACTAGGAAGTGCAGGATTATGGCTCAATCTAATAGAGTGCATTTACCACAAACCCAGAGAAACATCATCCTGAATGGAGAAAATCAGAAAGTACTTTTTCTAAAATGAGCAATCAGGTGGAGATGTTCACTCATTCCCCTGCTGCTCAGGGTAGTGCATAAAATTTTAGACAGACCAATTAGTCAAGAGAAATAGAAATACACACATAAGAAAAGGAGAAGTCAACTTATCCATATCTGCAGATGATGTGAATCTATATTTAGAAGATTCTTAAGACTCCACCAAAAGACCTTTATGTTTGATAAACAAGTTCAGCAAACAGCAGGCCACGGTATCAACTTGAGAAAAATCAAATGCTATCTAAACAGCCACAGTTAGCTAGCTGACAAACCAATCAGGAAAACAATTGAATTCCCGGCACCATCAAAAAAAAAAAAAAAGCAAAGATAGAAATGAAATGTACTGCCTGGAAATCAAGATGAACAACTTGTAGAGCGCAAGTTAGAAAACACTGAAGATGAAGAAGGGCAAGAGCACCAGAAGTGAGAGTGGCCTCCCCCAACTTCCTTGGGAACAAGCCCATTCCTCAGTTCTTCACCAGCCCTGCAAACCAAGTTGTGCTACAGTCATGGTGAAGAATAAGGGACAGAGGGAAGACTGGTAGCCAGGAGCTTCCAGCAGACCCAGCGTCCATGGAAACAAGGCTAGCAAGTCCCAGGCGTGTCCTCTTCAGTGCTTAATCTGTGCGTAAGTCTGGGTTCAGAGATGCAGCTGGGGGCCAGTCCCCCAAGACATGGAGGAATTATTCCCAGACAGCCAGGAAAAACATTCAAGCAACAACCTCAAAAGCCTGGATTGTGTGTGCAGTATATGGTCTGTCTCGTGGACTGTTCCACCTTGTGCAAGATTCGGTGCATCTGGACCCAAGTAAGCGAGTCCCTGCAGAAGCAGTGCAGAGGTCACAGGACACGTGCCGGCCAGGGCATGGAATGTTGGGGGCATTTTATTAGGGGAAAAGGAGGTATTCCTGCATCACTTGTAATAAAATGAATACGACTTAGATCATGCTATTCACTGAAATAAACTAGACACATAATTTTAAATGTCCCAGATGAGGACCTGAATGCAAATAAAGAGCAAATAAAAGCTAGAGAAAAAGAAAGAAGTAGACGAATATTTGCAAATGGGAAGGGGACTGAGCAGAGAAGGGAGAGGGAGGGAAAAGAGGAGCAGACGATGAGAAAAGAATTAAGACGTATTGTGCACATGTGCTAGCTCGGCACGAAGAATGTAATCACTGTGTAATACTAACATACACTGTACTAAGAAATAGTAAAACTGAAACAATAAAAGAAGTTATCATTGTTTAGATCAAAAATGTCCCTCAAGGGCTGGGGAGATGACTCAGTGGAATAAGCACTTCCTTGGCAAGCACAAGGGCTTGAGTTCAATCCCTGCATCTGCAAATAAATAAATAAATAAACAATAAAATGTCCCTCAAAGTCTCATGCGTTCAGAGGTGGGGATTGTGGAAAGCGATTGGAAGACAGGGTGCTATGCTCATCCATTGATCAGTCTGTGGATGGTTTATGGAAGGACATCCTGTGGGACCTGAGCAGAGAAGGGCAGGGATAAGTGAGGGTGGGTGAGACGTGAAAGAGATTCTGTTTTCATTATTATTTTTTTTATTTTAACAAGGGAGAAAAGCAGAAACAAATAACAAGAACAAAAACAAAGCAACATAAAGCAATAAAAATTGCTTTCAAAATAAGAGTAGAAAATTAACAATGATTATTATATTACATATTGTCATGATCGTATTTGTTGCAGAAAAGTCCAGCCAAATAGCTCAGCAGATTAAAGTGCTTGCTTAGGTGGACACAGGGGCCAGGAGTTCAATCCCCACACCTGCCATGCTGGCCGCCCCCCCCCCAGTGTACATGGAGACAGAGATTGAGACTGGGCATAGTAGTGTATGCCTGTAATTCCAGCACTTGGAAGTATGTAAACAGGAGGATCACCATGAGTCCAATCTATGCAGTGAGACTCTGTACACCCTTGTCCTAAATAGAAAAAAAAAATTATTGCTGAGATTTCCAGATATAGGCATGACCAACTGATCAAACAATTAAACATCAACTCTTTCACTAAACCTTAGTAGTTTTCCTTGCCTTTCGACTGCGTCAAAAAATTTATTTTAAAGGGAGTATAAAAGTAATAGATGAGGCATCAGAGATGATACACATTTAAAAGAGCAAGATGAAAGGTCTTCAACCGTGGTTAGTATATTGCACATTGCTTCCCTCAATGTCATGGCTCAGATCACAGGTACCAGCATGTAGAGTTGGTCAAAGTAAACATTTTAAACATTAGCTGCTGCCTTCAGGAAACTGATAGAGATCAGTAGCACAGTCACCTCTGCTACCCTGGGTATGTGCCTGCGTGACTTTTCCCCTTCCTTGGTCTTGCAGAAACAACCTCCTGCTCCCTCCTTTCCTCTTCTCCACACCTCCTCCTCTTGCTTCCCTCTGTACTTCCTTCCCCTTATGTCTCTTGTCCTTTTCCCCTTCCTATTTCCTTGGTTCTCCTTTTCCTTCTCTGTCTCCATCTCCTTCTCCTCCCCCTCTGCCTTTGTCTCTTTTGAGACAAGTTCTCACTGTAGTCAGGTTGCCCTTGAGCTGCAAATCCTCCTGCTTCAGCATCTCAAGTGCCGCACTCACAGAGAGGCAGTGCTGGGCCTGGCGTAGGCTGTGACTTCTCGAAAATGGTGACAGTGATCCTGACACCAGAGTTTGTGTAGCACTTGCCATGTGTCCGCCCTCTTTTCATCAAAATTCTGTGCAAATCCAAGCGCTGCAGGGGAGCAGACATTAACCTAGGAGGGGCAGGAAGCCAGATTCTAGGAGGATGTCAAGCAACCTGGAGGTCCTAGAGACCAGCCGGGTGGCTGTCGAGAGATCACGCTCCCTGAACCTCAGGTTTTTGGTCAGTGGGGGGGGGGCTGCTGTACAGGATAATATGTCAGATCTGCCTGGCTCTTTCTCTCTGCTATTTTCATTTAATAAATATCAGCACTAAATATTTTTGAAAATTAACCAACTGTCAAAGGAGAGGGTACCATCAGACTAAAGAGGGGAGCAGAAAGATTCAGATTTAGAGAGTGTCGCCATCACAGAGTGTTGTGTACAGAGCCTTGGTCTAGGGCAGAGGCAAGATGGTTGGATGCTCATACACTTTACCAGATTGCGACTGCCCGAGCTCAAATGTATTTGGATTCTCTCTAGCCAAGATCAAAACCAGGCGCATCCCTGGGACCAATATCACCTGAATCTGGTAGTTAAATCCCAGATAGTAAATAAAGGTTGTGTTTATCTATGGCGCACTGAGAAATAAGGCCGGCAAAAGAAGGCACATTTTTCTCAGGGACAATGACATCAGGTAGGACTCAAGGTGGCTGTGCTGAGGTCAGGACGCTTCCAACTTCCAGAAAGACAGTGAATCGTGAACAGCACAGAAACATATTGTCTGAGATCTGTGTCCAGATGGGTCCTTGGGACCGAGAAAGGATTGGAGCCCATGGGGGGGGGCAAAGAGCCTTCAACAAGGAAGAGGGGGGTGGTCAGCAGCACATCCTTCTGGAACCCGGATCGCTTTATGCGAGAGGCAGCCCAAATCCTGAGGCCACCACAGAGAACAGCACCCATGCAACAGAGCAGAAGACACAGTGGACTGCAGATGGTGGTGAGTTATTTGGGTTCTGATGGCCTCAGGAGTATGTGATTACCAGTGAGCATCTTGCAGAGCGGACCACTGACCCTGGAAGGCAAAGCAACTGTTGGCTGCATCTAGTAGCCCTGGGCATCAGGGTGAGGCAGAACCAAGTTCAAGTCAGCAAGGAGCTGAGTTTAAACCTGCAGGAAGCTGAGTTCTAACTGTTAGGAGGGACACTCTGTGCTGCTTCCCACTTCTGCTCTCCTGTTTTCCTGCACTTTCCACTGCAGCGGCTGTTATTCAGGTTCCCAACAGATTTTTTTTTTTTTTTTTTTTTTTTTTTTTTTTTTTTGCAGAACCAGGGATTGAACTCAGGCCCTTGTGCTTGCCAGGGAAGCACTTATTCCACTGAGCCATCTCCCTGCCCACCCCAGCAGATTCTTATGACAAAAGAAACTCTTCCCTACTACTTCCCATGAACTTGAGGCACTGCTTCTCCATTATGTCAGACCCCAGGGCACTGCCTCTTTTTAACCCACTTCCAGATTAGCTCCTCACTCAGTGTGCTCAGTCATAGAAACACAAAATCCCTTAATACTCAGTTGCATAGACAGACCTCTCCCTCTTTTCCATCTATAGCACTTCCTGCCATTGTTGAAGTGTATTAAATGCACGGCGGCCTGAGCTCTGCTTCACTTGGGGACAGTGTCACTTAGTGAGGTCCTGCTGCAGACTCTCATGGATCTGGATGAGCTCCTCCAACTTCCTCTCCAGAACCTGGGCCTGCTGCCGCAGCTCTGCAGCTGACTCGGTCTTGGCTCCCATTTGCAAATGCTCTGAGTCTTGCGCAACTTTGTACACATCCATCAGAAGGAAGACGCCTGCAGTTGCTATCTCCATGATCCGGGCGCTTTTGGACATTGCTAGAGTGGTGCCTGCAAAGGCTTTCGGACCCTGATTACTGCTTGGGAGTGACAATTCCCCAGCATTTGTGAGGGGCTTCCCATTGGATAATAACCCAGTGCTGGGGATGTCCACCTGCATGGCGCAGATGCTCTTCTCAATGCCTTGGAAGGCTTGCATGCACTTCTTGGTTGCAGAAACAACTTGGGGAGTGACCTTATTCACAGCCTGCACAACCTCCTCTGCTGGGTCCACTCTTCCCAAAAGCACACGCTTCGCTGCAGCTTTCGCAGACAACTTGTACAAGAGGTCTACGATGCTGGCAGAAGCACCAGTCACAGCAGCCACGGCTCCCAATCCATTCCCAGTGGCTGACAGCATCAAACTGCCACCAGGTGCCACAGGTGCCAGAGCCAGACTAAGAACGGTGAGGAGGCCTGAGACAGCACTGCTGGAGCAGGCCACCACCTTGGTGATGGTGCAGTCCCTGTGCATCTTGTCAACCTTCTCAGCAAGGGCGTAGAGCTTGGCTATGCCCTCCTGCAGCTCCTTTTTCACTTCAGGAAAGGCTTTCAGAAACCTGTCCCTTGCCTGAAGGTCTTTATCACTGTCTGCTTCCAACTCAGTCAGTACAATCAGAGCCTCATGGACAAGGTCTGCCTCCTCCCTAGAAAAGGAAAGGTCATGGGTTAAGAGAGGCAGCTGTCTTGTTGGAAAACAGATTTCATAACATTTGCGCTGCCTACAGGACAGAAGTTCCTTATGGTCAGATGGAAAAGCACTACCCAGATGTACAGAATTTTCTTTCAGATGAAAACAAATTTTGGATACCGTTATTTCATAGAGGGGTCCATGGCTGTGCATCCTTTTCATCGCTCTTTAATGGTGAATATTTGATAAAGCACCACCTCATGCGAGGTCAGTGCCGGGAGGAGCAGAGCATTTTGGGGGCAGGAACTGTGCAGATGCACGCAGAGCAGAGGAGCACTGGGTGAGAGCTGGAGGTCAGGAGCTCTCAATGCACAGGGAGGAGTGCGCCTTAATAAGGAGGGGCCTGCACTTTGCTCTCACTAGGGTGTGACCTGGAGACTCCTGGAGCATTCTGACTGCTAGGAGTGTGCTTGTTTGCCTGGAGACATTAGTGGAGCTATCTGTCTCAAAAAGCACAAATCTGAAAAACACCAAAATCTGCAACCTTTGAACACTGACATGATGGCACTAGTAAAACGTTCTATGCCTGACCCAAGGAACGGGTCACACTCACAGCAGAACCATGCTCAAAAATCATATGAAATTACATCCACAATGTGCATCCAACTATAGAGACACATAAAAATTTCATTTTTTTGTTCTCAGTCACTGTCCCAAGCTATCTATTAATATATCAACAGATATTTTAAAGTCAGAAAACATCTGTCAGGTAAGCGCTCCTTCTCCCAGGACTTTCCTGTAATGCGAGCTCATCCTCACAATGTGATGGGTGACAGGGGCTGTGGGGTCATTTCTGACTTTCAGAGAAACTGTAGGCTAAAAGTATCAACCTCCCCCGGGAGCAGATGGCAGCTCCAGGTGAGCCCTGAAGTCTGGAGAGCACAGCAGGACCGAGGTGTACTTAGGGCCTTCAGAGCCTCTGCCCAAGGAGGCCTTGGCCTTGGCTTCCCACGCGTCAGCGCCTGCTGGGCCGAGCATCAGGGCAGCGCTTCCTTCACAGGCTGAGCCTTGCTGACCCGCAGCCCCACCTGATTCTGGCCTCTGTGCTCCTTTCCATGATGGCTTTTACCCTGGGCCTCTCCCTGTGATGCACTGGAAGTGTGGAATCAACACCTTCAGTGACTCTAAGGGTCTCTCTAAGTAATTGTCACACCTGCGTGAGGTGTTGGGGACTTCTCAGGTCCTTGGTTGTTGTCAGAAATAAGTCTGGCAACTGTGCCTTTCAACTTTGCAATTTGATTAACTCTGAGTAATAATATCTTATAAAACCTAAACCCTCTGAGACAATAAGAGATCTATAAGTTCAGCTGGCCTCCCACCAACCCTATCCCGAGGTCTGGTGCCCTTCTCACTTGAGCAAAAGGTCAATGGCAGGAACTGCTGCCAGAGCTGACTGGGAAGGAGGAGACCTGGCCAGTTACCCTGGTTCCATCCTCTCTCCACACAGACATACCTGACACCAGAACCAGGCCCTTGCTGTTTCTGTCATGAGTCAAAAGGACAGTTCAGCTTGTGACACTTGTCATGATTTTGTGCAGACGCCATGTGCAAAGAATGGGGACAA
Organism: Ctenomys sociabilis; assembly: GCA_004027165.1. NCBI lineage: Eukaryota > Metazoa > Chordata > Mammalia > Rodentia > Ctenomyidae > Ctenomys > Ctenomys sociabilis. The sequence continues at coordinate 7,474 of PVKA01042400.1, read as the reverse complement.
TTTGAGATTTGTCTGTGATCCTAGCGCCAGAGATCGCTGGAACTGCTCACCACAGTAGCAAAAGTTCCCTCTGTGCTGGGGACTCTCAGGGTCCTCGGACTTGCAGAGTACACAAAGGAGGCTGCTCATGATTCTTCCTGAAACTCAGTCACTAAGCCACTGTCTTCCCGATGGTCAGTGCTACTCTGTGTGGCTGGAAGAGGGTCCCAAAGGATAGTGGAGAACTCGGTGACCAGCACTGTGTGAAGAGGACAGGCGCCCACCACTGCGACCCTCTGGGCTACGCATGGAGGCCCCAACAAGGACAAGGAGCAAGCCCTTTCCAACTGCGCCCTCTGTGTCCAGCACCTTCCCTTGCGTGAAGCCGTCAGCATCTGCCTTCTTTTACTCTGTCCAGCCCTGCGGCCCCACAATTGCTGTCCCAAACTGCATCTGCTCCATCTGCATCCCTGGCTCTGGCCCTGTCCCGGGGGCCTCTGGGAAGCGGTGCTCCCCTGACTCCCAGCTCTCCAATGTTCTGCAGATTGAGTAGCTCCTCCCGCTGAACACATCACAACCCATGGCTCCTAGCCGTGGGCCCGCAGCCCTGCAGGTAACGGGCAGCCAGGGACTAGCCAGCTCTCTCCTCTTGCACCGAGGCTTGCGCGCATCCGGGCACAGCATGCTGGTACACAGCAGCTCTCCCAGCATTCCAGAGGCTGAAGCAGGAGCTCGACAGTGTGACGCCAGCCTGTGCACATAGGAGATCAAGGGCAGCCTGGACTACACAAAATACAGCAAGCAACTTTCTCAAATATCATAAAAATAGGTGTCCTGTTGTGTTTGGTGCAGTTGCTCAGACACAAAGATAAATGGCCTGAGCCAGAGCCCCCAGAAACTCATGATGTCTACATAGATATTCGTCCCACATGCCCTTCCTGCCCCCCGTCTGCAAGGAGGGGCCTCGGCCTGCTCTCTTCCCCCCGACAGTCACAGTGACCTCAGCTCAGCCCTGCTGGGTGGTAGCCACAGGCTACGCACTCTCTCACGTATCATCCTATTTTTCCTATCAAGAAACTCAAGGAATGAAGAAACTAAGGCAGAACGTGGTGAAGGTCCAGCAAAGGCCGCATAACTCGCAGCTGGCACAGGGATCCTGCCCAAGTGGGCGCTGTTCCCTTTCACCCTTTGGCCATTCACTGCCAGGGAGTGAAGGGAGATCATGTCTCCCAGGGGCTGTGGAGAGGGGGCACCCTGAACCCAACCAGAGGAGCAGCCCGGAGGAGCTGTGCCCGCCCCTGAGAGTCCAGGTCCAGCAGGCATCTGGACGGCCTTGCTGGACGCCCCACGCAGGTGACCTGGTCAGATCAGTCATCTCCACCAGTATCTCCCAGGCGACATCTTCCGCCAGCAGCTGGTGCAGCTCCTCGCTGCTCAGTGTGTCCAGGATGTGCCCAACAACATCCTCCATGAAGCCGTCATTGTCTGGTGGAGGAAAACAGGAAAAAGGTTGGTGCCAGTGCAGTGGGGAATTAATGGCTCTGAGTACAGGGGTTAATGTTCCTCCTGGGAGCTACTGTCCCATCACTCACTTTGGATGGAGAAGCCAGTGTTATGGACCCCCATGTGTTCCCTAAACGGACATGTTCCACCCTCAGCCCCGGGGGCTGAATTAGGAGCTAGGGCATCTAGGGAGGGGTGGGAACTGAGAACAAGTGAGATCGTGAAGGCGGGGCCCTCACCTGCAGGGCTGGTGTCCTCCTAAGAACAAGTCCAACTTTCCATTTCACTCTCTCTCTCTCTCCCTCTCCCTCAGGCTCTTAACTCTCACCCTGGCTCTTTTTCTCTTCCTAGATACAAGCTCATAGAAAGGCCATGAGCACACACAGTGAGAAGACTCCACTCCCTATGCACACCAGGAAGAGAACTCTGACCGAAAACCAGCCCTGCCCCACCTTCGTCATGGATTTTGGTTTCTAGACAGCAGGGAAGGCACATTTTTTGTTTAACCTACTGGCCTGTGGCATCCTGTGATGGTGGCAGGAGGGGACTAACACACTGGAACTGCCCTCAGCACAGAGCTCAGAAAGTGAATCTCATCCTGGGGAACAAGAAACTTCCAAGCATGGGGTCACCTACCACATGACCATTCACTGCTAAGGAAGTGAGGGGAAATCATGTCTCCCAGGGACTGCGGAGAGGGGGCACCCTCTGTGTCTCATGGCATGTGCCCTGATGTTCCCAAGGTGAGCTTCAACCCCTCCGTGCATTTGGAAATCCATTGACTGGGTTAAAAGCAGCACTTTTGAGAGGAAACAGAAAGACCAACATTAGAGACTGTGGAACATAGTAGGGGTGGAGTCGCTTCTGCGCATGATTTCTGTGATGCTACATGCACAGTGGTACCTTGGCTTAGGAACTTGATACTCTCTATGACTCTGGTGGCAACCTGAGTTGGATCAGAACTGAGTACAAGGAAATTTGATTCACTTCTTGGGCAGCTCGGTTTGCAACCAGAATGGTGGAGAGAACTACATTTTGGAATAGCTGTTCCACTATACATAATGCACTGTCCAGCCTACAGAGAGAAGTGTGCATGTGTTCAGAGGAAGGCAAGGAGAGCGGAGAACCTCCCAATCCGTGGGACCCAGCTGTCCTTGGGACTCCAGAACTTCTCATCTTTTAGAACGCTTTTTCAAACTTTTACTCTGTTGAGCACCTAGCAATTGTATGTACTCGTCAGACACAGTGGGATCAAGGCCATTTCTGCGCTATCACCTAAGACACTGGCCAGTTTTGTGTTGAGGACATTCAAAATTTTGCCACTGTGTACTTCAATAGACACAATTACAGAGCATTTTTGCTCTTTTAGAAAGAAAGCACAGGGCACTGCAGAGCACAACTTGCTGCTTGCGGTGGTCAGATGCAGTGGTGGGTTGACAGGGAAAGAAGAGGGTGTTGCCCTGAGCGAGGTGAATCGCGAAAGGCTGTCCATGGTCTCAGGCCAGCAGGGGGCAGAAGAGTCACCCAAAAAGTGTGCAGGGTTGGAGGTGAATTGCAGGCAGGGCCTGTGTACCAGTGTACAGGTGTGTGTGTTCCTGAGACTTAACATAACGTGTGCTTACCCCTGTCCTCACAAGAGAGACACTGTTCTCATTTCATAAACACACTGAGCCCTGCCAGAAAAGGGGCTGCCCAAGGCCAGGAAGAGGAAAGCTAATCATTTAAGTGCAAGTGTAACTGGCCAGCTCTTTATATCACTTTGAAAATTGTGTTTTTAAATTTTTCTAAGTTGTGAAACCCACTTTAGAATTTAGCAGTGAGATTTAAAAAATATGTCACTGTTTGAAACTATGCACTACTATACCCATCTTCTGGGAGGAAGACGGGATCCCTCTCACTCTAGGTCTGCTAGTGGAGCAGATCCTTCAGGTGGGCAGGATGGGTGGGGCTGGCCCTCAGCTCTGAGCCTTGTGGTCTTGTGACCAGGACCGAGAGGCTGGCTCAGTGCAAGCACTGGCCCCTCCCTGGGTCCTGCAGGTGTCCACCAGGAAGCTACTGTGGAGTGGACACTTCCCCATCATTTTGGGAACCCCCAGCTGACCAGTGCTGAGACAGGGAGCTCAGCCTGCTCTAGCCAATCCCATCATGCCCTGAGAGACACTGTTCTCCTGTGATGGGGGGCAGGGAGGGGCTCCAGGTCTCACAGATGTGAGGGGCAGCTGCACGCTGGACTCCAGCTCAGTGACAATCTGGGCCACACTTCTTCTGACTAGGAACCCTTGGGCCCCACAGGATAGGAGCTGGACAGAGCTGTAATCTCTGATCTCCTTGGGGGTGCTGCCCAAGGGTAGTGCCTGAGAAAAGCAGAAGGGGCCTCCCTGAAACAGTTCTAGGCCCACCCGGGGCCCTGAATGGGAGCCCAGCTGGGAAGGAGGTGAGCACCTGGGTCCTGCGTAGGTCCCCTTTTCCACCCTCTGCTATTCTTCATAAAAGCTCTGCCCTGAGCTGCACCTCAGGGGAGGTGAAGAGAGGAGCCCCAGAGAAGAGGAAGCCCAGCACCTGGATTATGGCGCAGCCCTCCTTACCTGCAGCCCCCATGACATCAGCAGCAGTGTCCCTGAGCGTCTTCCTTCCAGCTCTCCAGGGTGTCCAGCCTAGAGGGGAGGAGGAAACAGGTCAGGACCTGTTAGGGGAGCCAAGGAGGGCGAGGTGAGGTGGGAAGGGCGGGTGGGGCCAGGTCTCCCAGGCTTCCCTTCTTGAGGGCAGGAAAGTGCAAACAGACTCTGCCCAGGGCGTGCCCTGTCCCCCAGGGACACAGCTGCTGTTAAACGAAGGCTGTCACCCTGCTCCAGCTCCCTCTGTCCTCACCCCTGCCAGGCCGCAGCCTCAGGACCTGTGAGGGAGCAGAGGGAGAGCTATGGGCGGAGGAGACAGCCCTGTAGACACTGGAGAATCACTCAGAGAGCCCGGGTGGGAAGCCACGGCCTGCTGAGCCCCTGGGCTGGGGCCCGTGCTCACTAATGACGTTGGGCGGTGTTGATCGAGGGTCTGCCCTGTGCAGCCTCCTCCCCGGCCCTCACTCAGTGCTCACCCACTCATGGCTCTTTTAAAGCTGTGGGAACCACCAGGAAGGCCAGGTAAAGCACCCAAGTTTTCACAAAGGAGCAGGAACCAGGACTGGAACTCAACGCTCTGAGCTGCAAATCCCATGTTTTGAAGACTACACTCTGCTCCCTTACACACACACAATACATATCATGCACATGTGTTTACTGTCCAAATCCATGTCTGGTACCCTTTGCCCATGTCCCTGTCTTAGTCAGCTTCCTTTCCCTGTACCATATTCATCCTTTCCCAGGATCACCTGGCTGTGCCTTGTGCCACCTGAGCTGAGCCCACAGCAGCACTATGACCCCTCTGTGTGGCCTTCTCTCTCCTGTTTAAGGGCCTAGGGAGGGGAGGAATCAGACACAACCCGGCACAAGTCGAGCCTCTCCTGCTGCTGTGGATCTGGAAACATTCCCCTGGGTCTCTGAGCTCGTCTGTGAGGTGGGAACAATAGTGTTTCTCTGGCTTCCCAACTTGCCAAAGAATTTGAACTCACCCCAGCCAAGCTGAATTGTTTGTTCCCTGTCACCAGCTGCACACAGGCATCCTCTGAGCAGAGACACAGGCTTCCAGTGGGGAAACTGAAACTGATTTTTTCAGTAGCTCAAAATTGCCTACTTCCTATTTGGCACCACCCTCGCCCCACCCTCCTGCTGACCCGGGGAGAGGAGCCCGCCCAGGCCTCGCATGCCTGATGCTTCATGCCAGCCTACTTTGGCTGCAGGAAGAAAGACGAGCCATAGACACATGCCGGACCCTCCAGTCACCATGTCCAGCAGCCCTAGGAGTTGTGGTACACGCCCACTCCCATCACATCCAAGCCCCCCGTGGGTGCTGGACTTCACCTCTGTAGGGTCCTCCCCAGAGCACCTCCTCACCCTGGAGCTAACTGCATGGCATCCTCTGTGATCCCTCCAGTGCCTCTGCCCAGAGTCTGCTTCCCCTGCTCTGCTCCGCTCCCAGCCTGCGCAGTGCTGGGCCCAGACCCTGTCCTTTCTTCCTCTCAGAGCCAATACGAAGACCACGTGCCTACTGGGCAAGGAAAGAGACTTTCATTTTTGGCTGAGCAGCCAGAGACAGACCCATCACCATCTCCTCGCCCTGGCAGGGGGGAGGAAGATGGAAGTGGGAGGCGTGGAAAATGAGGACAGGGAGGGGAAGTCATTGCCTTCTTTCCTGGGGCTGGGTTCAGGTTGTCCCAGCACTTGGCCGCTGCCTCTTTTCACTTTATCGTTTGATCTTTCGCCATCTTCATGGCCCTGTGAACAGTCATCTCACTGGGAGGGAGGAGTTAGCACGCCAGGGGAATAGAATATAGGGAGAGGTGACCAGGGATCACACTCGTGGCCACCTCAGGTGCCACCAGCTTCAGCTAAGGAAGGACCTCTGGCTCTCAGGCATTCTGCCTTCAGGGATAAACAGGAATAGGTGGGGTACAAGACCAGCTAGCTCAGTGGGCAGTGCAGGACTGGGCAGAGGAGCAGGACCATACCTTTTGGGGAGGGGCCTCTCCCCACCCAGGCTGTTGACTCGCCCAGCTGTGCTGGGGACACCCGGCAGAGAGAACCACCTCACCAGGGAAGGTATAGGGTCCACAGCTTGACACCCAGGCCCCGCCCTCCTCACCCTGCCCCAGCCCTGGAGAAGCAGGCTTCACTCCAACAAGCTGCACACTGTGCTGGGTGCTCCATGACAGGCACCCCATCGGTTCCCTCTGTCTCTAGGGACCATGGAGGGAAGGGTAAAATATTCCTCACACAAGAGGGTTAGCCTCTTAGTCATTTCCAAAGTGCTCAGTTCAGCAGCTTCCTTGCACGCATGTTGCAGCACCCATCACCACCACCGTCCCTGAAACTCTTTTCATCTTGAACAACTGGAGCTCTGTATCCCTTAAATGATAACTTCAGGGTTTTTTGTTGTTGTTCTTTGTTTGTTTTGTCAGAACCAGGGACTGAACTCAGGCCCTTGAGCTTGCCAGAGAAGCCCTTATTCCACTGAGCCATCCCCCCAGCCCCCGATAACTTCGTTACTTAAAACTTGATTGTGGGCTCGTGTGAAGTCGCCCTCTGTCCCTCCCTTATGGAGGGAGTAGTCGCCATGTGACACGGGACCGCTCAAGTCATCCAGTGACCAGCAGAGACAAGCTTCCCAGGACCGCCAGTCGGGGGCCTGGCGTAGCAGGTGAGTGTGTTCACTCCACTTCCCTCACTCTGTAAAACTACCTAAGACAAGCAGCTTAAATGGGAACAGCCGATTGGACTCAGGGTCATGAGGGCTCCCTCCATAGGTGGCTGGCTCCAGGCAGGCCTACCATGGCAGAAGGGCCTGGACCAGAGCTTCTAACCTGTCAGCTGGGAAGCAGAGAGCTAGGAAGAGCCAGGAGAGGAGAGGGCTGGGAGCAGGACGCACCCTCGCACAGGGTGTTCCGGTAGCCACATCCATCCTAATGGCAATCCCGCTCTGAACCCATCAGCAGCACCCAGGACCCTGTCACGGCTCTGGGTGCCACCTCTGAACACCACTGCCTTGGGGGTGAAGCTTGAGTACAAGAGTCTCCGCTGGAGAGTTCTCATTTAAACCATGACAGGTGACCAGGTACAAATGGAAGGGGCCACCGCCAGTCTCAGGCGCCGACAGCAGGCCACCGGCATCACGTGCCCGACAATCCTAGTTGTCTTTCCGCAGATGGGAGAATCAAGCTTGCAGAACAGGTATCAATTTCAGGAAAGTTTAGACCTGAATATAGTGACGACAAAATCCAACCCGCCACCTTGATGCTTCTGCGTTGAAGTCAGTGTGAATGTGTGTTTTTTTATTTTTCAAACAGGGCCTTGTGAGGCTGTCCAGGCTGCTGTCCCCCTGCCTTACCAGCTGATAGTTGACA
>PVKA01042399.1:0-17432 GCA_004027165.1 Ctenomys sociabilis | reverse complement strand
GACACAAGCAAGGGGGTCAGGCCCTATACCAACCCAAACAGGGTCTGTCTCCTCCCCATTCCCATTGCTTGTGGACAGTATGCCCCGCCTTGGCTGGGGGTACTGCCACCTGGTGACTCCACACCCTGGAGGGGTAGGCACTGGGTCAAGGAAGTGTGGAGAAGAGCTGTATCCAGAAGGCTGACTGTGCAGGTGTGCACACTCCTATAATCTCAGCAACTAGGGAGACTGAGGCAGGAGGAGCACAAATTCTAGCTCAGCTGGGGCTACTTAGCAGTTCAGGGATTCCCTGTCTCAAGAAGTAGGTGAAGATGTAGCTCAGTGCAGAAGCCCTGCATTCAGTGCCTAGTACTGGAAAGGGGAAACAAAACCAGAGTTGGGTCACAGAGTTCAAATCTCACTGCCACCTGTTGCTGTGTGAGCTCAAGTGAAAGACTTTCCCTCTCTGGACCCATTTCCTAATCTGTAATGCAGCAGGGAAATTGTGCCTCACTGGTAATCAATGGAAAGTTTCCATGAACCCAACTAACAGAACAGAGGCTCTGTTGTATGAATGTGGAACACACATAATTAAGGAAGTTTTAGCTCAGTAGAAAGATGTATAAAGAAAAATGTAATCCAACAGATCCAAAATATTATCCATTTCAACATGGAATAATTTTAAGATTTTTTTTTTTTAATGTCTTTTTGAGATAAGGTCTCACTATGCAGTTTAGGCTGGCCTTAAGCTCACTTTGTAGCCTAGGCTGGACTTAAACTTGGAATGATCCTCCTGCCTCAGCCTCCCGAGTACTGGGATTACAGGCATGCCACCACACCAAGCCTAAATACTTTTTTTTTTTTTTTTTTTTTTTTTTTGTGGAACCAGGGATTGAACTCAGGCCCTTGCACTTGCCAGGGAAGTGCTTATTCTTTTTTTTTTTTTTTTTTTGTCTTTTTGAGACAGGGTCTCACTATGCAGTTCAGGCTGGCCTTAAGCTCACTTTGTAGCTCAGGCTGGTCTCGAACTCACAACAATCCTCCTGCCTCAGCCTCCCGAGTGCTGGGATTACAGGCATGAGCCACCATGCCCGGCTGGAAGTGCTTATTCTACTGAGCCATCTCCCTAGCCCCAAGCCTAGATATTTTTAAAAAATTATTATTTATTTGATGTAGGATCTCACTATGTGGTTCCGACTCATGGTAATCCTCCTAGCTCAGCCTCCCCAGTGCTAGGATTATAGGTGTGCCCGCCATGCCCAGTTTTGTGGCTGGCATGGCATTGGGTACTGGGGATTGAACTCAGGTCCTTGAGCTTGCCAGGTAGGTGCTTATGCCACTGAGCTGTCTCCCTGGCTCCGATATTTTCTTTTTCTTTCTTTCTTTTTTTTTCTTTTTTTTTTCAGAGCCAGTGATTGAACTCAGGCCCTCATGTGTGCCAGGCAAGCACTTATTCTACTTATTTATTTCCCCAGCCCAAATATTTTTCTTTTTTGAGACAGGGTCTTGCTATTTAGTTCATATAGTTAGCTTTAGACTGACTATGTAGCCCAGAGGCTGGCCTCAAACTTGTGGCAGTCCTCCTGCCTCAGCCTCCTTCCTGAGTACTGGGCTTACAGGCGTGCTCCACTGTGCCTGGCTCTGATGTGTATCTTATACCTCAGAGCAGATCTGCACAACTTCTGAGACCTCAGTGGCCAAACTGGCCCCACATAGGTCAGTCAGAAACTGCCCGGCAGGCAGTAAGACTGGCTGGATCTTGTGCCCCAAGTGCCGTGGGCACGGGCTTGCTGTCCTTTCTTACGTCCCAGCTACTGCATGACAGTGATGAGTCCAGGCTGTGGTTCCATAATCTAACCTGTCACTCTTCACTTCCAGAAACTTGTTGAGGTCATGGATGGGCTTCTCGAAGCCCCTGGGGACATAGAGAACTTGTCCCTGAGAGACAAGCACCGGGTCGCCACCTGGCTGCTCTCGTACCTCGAGCATATCCTGAGGTCCCTGGCCCAGGCCTTGCCCGAGGGCAGCCTCACCTACTCACCCCCTTCCGGAACAGGTGAGGCTCTGCCCACCTGCCCTATGTACCCTGCCTGGGCCTGTACATTGTCCTCAATCTCTGCAACCTCCCCTCAGAGCTGTCCCTGGTGGTCAAGGAGAGCGGCAGTGGAAATGTCACCTTGGGCCAGAGCCATGCACGGATGTTGCTGGACTGGGCTGTCGTAGCAGGAGCAGAGGATTCAAGTGAGGGATAGGGTAGCAATGGAGAGGGACAGGGTTGGACCCAAAAGAAATTAAGCCATCATGGGAGGGAGGGGGTCTGAATTGGGGTGCCTTGGGGTGGGAGACTGGGGCACAGAGCAAAAGGCATGAGATGCAATGGCAGCATGTCCGTCCCCAGGCCATGCTGTGGTGGGTATGCTGTCCAGCCAGCGCATGGAGAAGTGGCTGGCCAATGCCTCACTGGCCCTGGAGCCTGAGAAGCTGGCACAGCTGACAGAGGCCAAGGAGAGACCTGTCCACGGGGCACGGGCCACGCTCCTCTCTGCTGTCAGCTCTGTTTTTCTGAGCAACACCAACACGGACAAACTGGCCTCTCCTGTCACCTTTGCGTTCTCCCACCATGTGAGTCTCTAGGAGGAAAGGGAAAGGCCCTATTGCCCATTCCACAGACAAGATGTGCCATAAGGTCTTTGCAGTGCTGGGCCCTTCTGCCTGCGACCTCCTCCCAACGTCCTGCAGTCCTTTATGTTTTTCATATTTGTTCAAATATCACTCACTAGGTTTTTCCCAACGTCCTCATTTAAAGTTACTAATTAAGAGACCAAGCATGGTGGTACATGCCTGTAATCCTAGCACTTGGGAGGCTGAGTTAGGTGGTTTGTGTGATTCGAGACCAGTCTGGGCTACAAAGTAAGCTCAAGGGGGGCCGATGAGATAGCTCAGTGGATCAAAGTGCCTGCTTAGGCAAGCTTAGGGGGCGCTAAGCCGGCCAGAGTCAGGGTGTGGTGTCACACCTGTAATCACAGTGCTTGGGAGGCTGAAAGCAGGAGGATCATGAGTTAGAGCTGTTAGTGAGACCCTGCAACAACCAAAAAAAAAAAAAAAAAAAGCTCAAGGCCAGCCTGAGCTGCATTATGAGAACTTGTCTCATAAAGACAAAAAAAAGGAAAGAAGGAAAAGATAACCTGGAACCACGGCCTTTGCCCCTGTTGTTTTCTCCATGGCATTCACTGCCTTTTGGCATACTGTCCAGTTCAGTGTCAGGCTTACAATCTGTCATCTGTCCCCAACACTGCCATGGCCCCATAGGTCGGACCTTTGCCTGCCTTTTTCACTGAGCTCTCCCCAAGGCTGGTGCACAGTAAAGAATACTGTGTAAGATGCAGTCCCTGGGTGCACCAGGCCACACTCTGACAACCCTGTGTTGCTACAGCCGGAGGAGCCTGGGACAGAGCTTATCTGTGCCTTCTGGAAGAGCGACAGCAGCGGGAATGGACACTGGGCCACCACAGGCTGCCGGAGGCTGGGCAGTGGGAAGAACAGCACCACCTGCCAGTGCGATCACCTGAGCAGCTTCGCTGTCCTCATGGCCCACTACCAGTTGGAGGTAAGCGCTGGGGTGCTGGGCGGCACTGGGGCCTCCACAACGAGATGGGGAGCCCAGCCACTATAGTACCCGCTCACTCGCTGCCGTAGGATTGGAAGTTGACCGTGATCACCAAGGTGGGGCTGTCGGTGTCGCTCATCTGCTTGCTGTTGTGTATCATAACCTTCATGCTGGTGCGACCAATCCAGAGCTCGCGTACCACCGTGCACCTACACCTCTGCATCTGCCTTTTTGTGGGCTCCACCGTCTTCCTGGCCGGCATTGAAAACGAAGGCGGCGAGGTAGGTACCACCCCCTCACCCCGCCCTATTTCCGCCTAACCAACGAAAACGAGCCCAGACTGCGGCCCCGCCCCATTCTTGCCCCGCCCATGGCTCCCTCCCTCCTGGTTTTTTTGTTTGTTTGTGTTTGTTTTCTGGGAGCATATAACTGAAGGCCATGCTCAGCCCCCTCCGGCACGTGCAGGGGGCACGTCCAGAGGCGCCTGGCCCCACCCTACCAGGGCCTGTGGCAGGGGATTGGTTGGATTGTACGTGACCCGCCCCTAACGTGCCCTCCCCCTCCTCGCTGCACCCGCAGGTGGGGCTGCGCTGCCGCCTGGTGGCAGGATTGCTGCACTACTTTTTTCTGGCTGCCTTCTGCTGGATGAGTCTGGAGGGTGTGGAGCTGTACTTCCTCGTGGTACGCGTGTTCCAGGGTCAGGGCCTGGCCACTCGCTGGCAGTGCCTGATCGGCTACGGCATACCCCTGATCATCGTGGCCATCTCGGCAGCGGTCAACAGCTCAGGATATGGCCACACCGCCCAGTAAGTGGCTCCGCAGAGAGGGTGGGGGCAGAGTGGGATGGGGTGGTGCAGCTGGTAAGGACTCCTGGCTTCACTGACACTGCCTCCCTTCTTCCCTCCCAGCTGCTGGCTGGATCCAAAGCGGGGTTTCCTCTGGAGCTTTCTGGGACCGCTGAGTTTTGTCATCTTGGTAGGTGCCCCCTTAGCTGTGCCCCTTGCTGCTGCCTATGCACCCCTCTAACCACTGCCCGTCCCCACAGTGCAATGCCATCATCTTTGTGGTTACTGTGTGGAAGCTCACAGAGAAGTTTTCCGAGATCAACCCAGATATGAAAAAATTGCGGAAGGCGAGGTCAGGAGGGCTGGTGGGAAGGTGGCCCCGAGCCAGGGTCTCCTCTGCACCTGCACCTGCCCCACTATAGCTGCCTGTCTCTGCAGAGTGGTGACCATCACTGCCATCGCACAGCTCTTTGTGCTGGGCTGCACCTGGGGTTTTGGCTTGTTCCTCTTCAGCCCAGAGAGCTGGCACAGCACAGTACTGACCTACGTGTTCACAGTGCTCAACTGCCTACAGGGCACCTTCCTCTTCCTGCTTCACTGTCTGCTCAATAAGAAGGTTAGGCATGGAGGCCATGGTGTCAGGGGTGGTAGGGTGCAGGTTGGTGGGTGCTCTCCCTGATCTGACCTAGCCTTGGCTACAGGTAAGGGCGGAGTACCGCAAGTGGGCCTGTGCAGTCACTGGGAACAAGTACTCAGAATTCGCCTCCTCCACCGGCAGCACCAGCCAGCAGACCCGGGTAAGGGCTAATCTGGGCACAGGGATGCTGGGGACCCCAGTGGCTCAGGCCTCATGGCTCCTCTCCTCTAGGCCCTCAGACCATCAGAGTCCGGGATATGAAGGCCAGGCTTGTGTGCTGACATCATCCTGTCCTACCCTAGCACTACAGTCTTGACCTCAGGCTGCATGCAGTGCAGAGGGCAGAGCAGCTGCTCCTGAACCCAAGAACATGCAGGAAGCAGGAGTGGCGCATGGACCTGCTCCTGGCTGCCTTTGCCATACCCCATCTGTGACCTGATATGCCAGGCCAAACCAGGGGACAAACCTGAGGCCCTGCCTCAACCTGCCCCTTTGCCTTCAGCTGTCTGCTAGACTAGCAGGAGCACAGGTTCAACTTCCCTAAGCTAGGACTGATGCCATGGCCAGAGTGCTGGCCATGCTGAAGTTAACGGTACAGAGGCAGCTGCCTGCATGAAGGTGCAGCGACCTCACATTGTGAAAAGTTGTTATTTTGTTGTCTGTGTAAACCTTTCAATGTTCACATTTAAAATTAAATATCACATTGATACAGAAGGTGGTGCTGCTCATTGGCGGAGGGGCTTCCAGCCTGGCTTGGAATACCTAGGAAATGCTAGGAGACTAACCAAAACAGACAAATCAACGAGACATGCTTCCAAATAATAAAAATGTATTGTTACACAAATCTACAGCTTTTCAACAGTAAAGAGACTTGTCTGTGGCTGGAGAAGCAGGCAGGGCGTGATGGTGATGACCTTCCAGGAATGTGGTTACCGACTCTGCTCAACTGTGAAGATAGAAGGAGGTAGTGAGGGCAGGTCTTTGTCCCAGAGCCCCAGGTTGCCCTGTCATAGCCACTTACTGTATGTGGAGATGTCGATCTCTTCTGGAAGCTCAGCCACATTAACTTCAAACCGGTCTTGAACATCATTAAGAATTTTGGCATCATTCTCATCAGATACGAAAGTGATGGCCAGGCCTTTGGTACCAAAGCGACCTGCACGGGCAACCTAGAAGGAGATAAGGTGGTCAGGCAGCAGATAATCCAGGCCCAGTGCCCAATCTCTTGCTTCCTGGGGCATTGTGGGAGAGACCAGTCCGTGGACCCCTTACCCGGTGCAAGTAAGTGTCTGAGTCTTCGGGCATATCATAGTTGAAGACAATGTTGACACGTTCAATGTCCATCCCTCGTCCAAACAGATTAGTGGCCACCAGGATCCGCCGCTGGAAGTCCTTGAACTGCTGGTATCGTGATAGGCTAGAGAGACAAGAGGAGGCCATCACACAAGGGTCCCAGCCCTGTTCTGGGCACTGCTCCCTGGGTGCATGGCTGGCCAGCACTCACCGCTCCTCCTGTGCCATGCCACGGTGAATGGCAATAGCTGGGAAGTTCTGCTCCACTAGGAGCTGAGCCAGGGCCATGCAACGCTGTACCGACTTCACGAAGATCACCACCTGTGGGGAAGAACATGGTCAGCCAAATGCCACTCGAAGACCCGAAGTCTGGCCTGTGGCAGGCAGGGCATCACCTGGTTAAATTCTAATACATCCAGGAGGTCGAACAGCTTGCGGTTCTTCTCACTGTCCTTGAGCTTCACGTAGTACTGCTGCAGGCCGTGCAGCGTGAGCTTGGTCTCATCGTCTACAAACACCTCCATGGGCTGTGTGGGAGGGAAGCAGGAGGGGCGCGCGGGGCTCACTTGGGGGCGCGGTGCCTGCCCGGAACCTTGCAGCCAGCAGCTCCTTGTGGTGGTGCTTCCCAGAGAGCCTATGGCACCGAACCTCCGCACAGCGTGCTACCAAAGCTGGACGGAGGCCCGGGTCGGTGCAGGAGCGGACCACACTTGGCTCCCAGCAAGACAAAACAGGGCAAGGCGGGCACCTCTGCAGCCTCCCAGCATCCTCTGTGCCATGAGGGCAGCGTGGGCGTCGTGGCTTGGCCCAGGCCCCTGGGGAGGGCTGCAGCTGCTGCGCTGAGGTCACGGTCACCACAGCAGGTGTCACCCTACTCACATCCTGCATGAACTTCCTGCAGACTGGCCGGATCTCCTTGCTCAGAGTGGCGCTGAACATCATGCACTGCTTCTCATGGGGTGTCAGGCGGAAGATCTCCTGTACGTCCCGCCTCATGTCTGTGAAGGGCAAGTAACCCAGGCTGAGTGCCTGCCAGTCCATGAGCCCCACCAAGATGGCCCAGACCCTCCCAGCCTGTGCCAGGACAATGCTGGCAGGGTGACCAGGCCAGTGAACAGCCGGTGTGGTGCAGAGTGCTCGCGCCTAAGGGTCTGGACTCGAGCAGGGAGCACAGGCGCGAGAGGAGCTGTGGTCCACTTACATGGCCTGCTCGGGCAGCTGGGCCACTGCGCCTCGAGCCACGCTTCAGGGAGGGGAGCCTGAGGCAAAGAAGCCACTGGGTGAGGGCTGACCTTGTGGGACACAGCCCCATCTCCCACCACCTGCAGGTTCACTGGGGCATACACACTACCAAGTCAGTGGTTCCTCTGGGCCCTGTAGTTCGACTCAGGCTCATGGACAGCATATGAGTGGCTAAAACCAGAGCCTCCTTTAGGCCACCAGCAGATCTGTGCTCTGGCCACCTATACAACCCACTGTGGGTCCTGCAGCTGTTAGGCTAGCTCTAGGTCCATGGGGGCAGAGGGTGTGGGCTCAGGGCCCAGCATGGACACTCACCTAGCTGCTCCAGCATCTTGTCACATTCATCAAGCACAAAGTGCTTCACGTTCTTCAGGTTGAGAGTCCTATTTCTCACAAGTGCAAGGATCCGGCCTGGGGTTCCCACCACGACATGAGGACAGTTTCTCTTCAGTACTTCCTCATCCTTCTTGATGGAGAGGCCTCCAAAGAACACGGACACCTACAGGCACAAGGGAAGCTGCATTCACTTGTGAAGGTACAGGTATCTGCCCTACACCTTGCTGACACTCCAGTGCTGTGGCCCAACAGTACCCTCACCCAGCCCAAGCACAGGAAGACCTGCAGGCTTAGCCAAGGAAAGGCAGCCCAGGGGGGACTGCAGGTCCCTGGGGCCATACATAATTCATCAGGCTCTTAAGCAGCATAAACCACAGAAAACCTCAGAGACAGCGGCTCCAGCCAGGCTTGGTCAATGCTGCTGGACCAGAGCCAAGATAGATCAGGCAGCCCAGGGCTCACCTTGACACTGGGCATGTACTTGGAGAAGCGCTCGTATTCCTTGCTGATCTGGAAGGCCAGCTCCCTTGTGTGACACATGACCAGAACTGCCACCTGGGAGTGGACAGGAGAGAGAACCCTTGTGGGTGGGGCCCAAATTCCAAGCCAACCCTACTCCATCAATCCCCACCAGGCCACAAAAGCCCAGGCCCAGCACCATGCTCCCTGCCTAAACCCTGACCAAAGACCTGCAGCAAGACCAGTGATGGAGGTCTGGCTGGTGGTCACTGTTAGATCTGCCCACCCAACTCATCGCAGGCGCCAAGCCAGATAGCCAACTGTTCCCCGCCTGAGGGTGCTGGACATCAGGGCCTCCCTAGACTGCCTACTAAATCTCAGCCTTCAGGATCTACCTTGAGAAGGGATGCAAAGCTGCCGTAACTCCTTTTTTGGTACTGGGCCCATGGAACCCGGCTCACGCACAAGGCTGCCAGTGAGCTACATTTTCAGCCCTTAGTTGTCCTGACATGGCAAAATACAATGCTGTTGTTGGTTTTTTCTTTTTCTTTTTTTTTTGCAGTACTGGAGACTGACCCTTCGCTTGCCAGGCGGGCACGTTCTACTGAGCTATCTCCCTGGTCATACAATGCTGATATGATCACTACATTTGGTGTAATTCCCCCTTTAGAAAGCAGTGTCAGCCTAGAATCATGTTCCACAACTGTAATGTCAATACTCAGGCTGTGCCAGGAGGCTTCCAAGTTCTAGCACAGCCTGGAGGGAGAAGCCCCTACGTCCAATCTCCAGAACCATAAACAAGGCTGGACTTGAAATTCAGCATGAAGGCCATGAGCTCCACTCCCAGTCCCTCCCAAGAAAAAGTACATGCCATGAAAGAAGCGACTCCTATTCTGGAGGCAAGCTACGAGTACTTGAAGTTCCTCAGTTATTTCCAAGCAGGAACGTCAACAGGGAAGTAGAGCCCTGCTGCCATGGTGGCTGGGCCTGAGAAGGAGGCACCCACCTGGCCGTTGACAGGCTCAATTTGCTGTAGGGTGGCCAGCACGAAGACCGCGGTCTTGCCCATTCCAGACTTGGCCTGGCACAGGACATCCATGCCCAGGATAGCCTGGGGGATGCACTCATGCTGAACTGCGGGAGAAAGTGTTCATGAATGGCAGAGGCCTGGCAGGGTGGCCGAGGCCCTGGAGATGGGGTCAGGAACTCTGAAGCCAGGCTGCAGCTTCTAAGTCCACAAGGCAGAGCCCTGCTGCAGAAAGCGACGTGGGTGTCACAGGTTATGCCTTGTGGGCAGACAGAGCTGGTGTGGGGTGCAGACAGAGCTGGTGTGGGGCACAGACCCAGGGAGGGCCACAGGGAAGCATACCCTCTGAGGGGTGCTCAAAGCCACAGTCCACGATGGCCCTCAGGAGCTCTGGCTTCAGCAGGAAGTCCCGAAAGCCAGAGCTGTGGATGGAGACATAGGAGCCCTTCACATCTTTCTTTGGGAGTGCAGGAGTGCTCTCAGCAGGAGCCTGGGGCTCTTCATCTTCCTCATAATCCAGAAGCTCACTTTCCACATCTTGTTCTGCCATAGTGCTAAGAACAGAAGAGAAGAAGAGCTGAAGGTGGTGAGTGGAGTGCAGGCAGGCAGAAGTCACCCACCCAGGGAAGAGGCAGCACAAGCCTGACAGTGAACAGATACAGAATTACATATGCCAATCTCGGCTACCTCTGCTCCAACCAGCAGCTCCAGTGTGCAAGGCCTCCTGGCTTGGGCTGCAGTTTGCACATCTCCACTGCCCTCCTCCAACCCATGTCTGTCACACTTGAGCCCATGCCACTAGGGAAATTTTCTTAGCCTAGTGCTAGGTGGCCTGCAAGCACCCCCAGCACCATACCAATTCCTCTCAGCACCCTAGCCCCTCCCCCACACATGCTCAGAGGCAAGAAGAAACCCCAGGCCTCTGAGCAGGGCTACTGCCCTGGGGAGCGCTCTGGTCCAGGTCTACACGCACATGCCCTTCCTGACACTGGAGTCTTGGCCTAGGAATCCCCCAGGCCCTGCAACAAAGCATCCTCTGCTCCACCCCCCATGCCAAGACCCACCAGGCCTGGATGCTGGGAGCTTCAGGAAGAAGGGGAATGTAGGCTGAGCAAGCGGCGTGAGCCTGCCCCATTTCCCTGTTCGTTCGTTGTGGTCTACTCAGGGGAGTAATTAAGTGCTTTCAGGGAAACCCTCTCTTGGGCCCAGCAGGAAGGAATAAGAGATGCCAAATGAAATTAGCAAGAGGTGCCCTACCCCCTCCAGCACAGAGCGAGCCAGGAACCAATACTGCTGTCTCCCTGCTTTCACCTGAGATCCCTAAACCCAGGATTGGCCCTTGTGTCACTTTCTTTCATCTTCCCCAGTCCTAGCTTTTAACTGTCACGATTCTAATGCTCCAACCTTGTCTCTAGCTCACCTCTTCCCTGGAGCTGGACCCACCTCACCAGCTGCATCCTCCACACCCTTTGCTGTAGGCCTGCACCCCGCCTCAGACACTGCAACCCCATTCTCATGTTGTCTTCCCTCTCTTGCCCTCCCATCCAACTGGAGAGCAAATCACACCCACCAGACCATCTAGGTCCACTGGGCCACTTCTCACTGGTCCCAAGCTGGTATCGCCTTCCTTTCCTTTTTCCTTTTGTCTCGCCATGCAGTTGAGGCTGGCCTTCAACTCACTTTCACCTTCCTTTTCCTTTTAAATATAACAGCTCTGCTGAAGTATTCCCATGCTCTATAACTCACCAAGCAGAGCACACCATTCAGTGGATCTTATGCAGTCACAGACGTGGGCAGTCATCACTGCCAACTTTCATTGCCTCAGAAATAAGATTCACAGCCTTTAGTTTTCACCTCAACCCTGGAACTAATCTGCTTTCTGCTTCTGCTTTACGATATGCCTGTTATAGAGCACATAAGCGGTCACTTACCACATCTGTGCCTGGCTCCTCTCACTATCCTAATCTTGATGTTCATTTACATTATAACACAGATCAGTATTTTTCTTTTTTCATGGCCAAGTAATCTTCATAAAAGCAAACTATATTTTGTAACTTGGGTGCCATCAATCATCTTTTGCCTGTATCAGACCCATCACTCTTCCTGGCTCCCTGTTTCCATCTCCAACCCTCCAGCCACAGCAGCCAAAGAGAGCCTACTAAAGCTACGTCAGAGCAGAGCATGGTGGTGCCCACCTGTAATCCCAGCACTCCAGAGACTGAGGCAAGAGAAGGAAAAGTTCAAGGCTACCTTGGGCAATTAAAACTGTTTCAAAACAAAATTTTTAGGGGCCAGAGAGATGGCTCAGTAGAACAAGTGCTTGCCTGGCAAGCACAAGGGCCTGTGTTCAATTCCTAGTTCCACCAAAAACATCAACAAAAATCAAAACAAAATTTTTAACAAGGTCCTGAGTTTAATCCCCAGTACCACAAAAAATTAATTAATTAAAATTTTTGGGCTGGAGTAATAACTCAGTAGATTAAGTGCTTGCTTGAGCAAGTGCAAGGTCCCAAGTTCAATCCCTGGTACCGCAAGAACAAAAAAAACAAAGGGGCCAGGGATGTAGTTTAATGGCCCTAGGTTCAATGACTATACTGTAAATCAATCAATCAATCAAAATCAGATTGGGACCAGAGAGATGGCTCAGTGGAATAAGTACCTCCCTGGCAAGCATAAGGGCCTGAGTTCAAGCCTGGTTCCGCACCAAAAAAAAAAAAAAAAAAAAAAAAAAACAGATTGGGTACAGTGGGCACTGCTCTGGTCAAAATCAACCAACAAGCTCGGCATAGTAGTGCATGCCTGTAATCCCAGCATTCAGGAGGCTGAGGCAGCCTCAGCATTATCTTTGAGGCCAGCCTAGGCTACTTACTGCATCCAAGGCCAGCCTGAACTGCGTAGGGAAATCCTGTCAGTAACAACAGGACTTGGGAGGTAGGGACAGGCAGAATGCCACAAGTTTGACGGCCAGTCCAAACTACATACACAGTGACCATTAAAAAAAAAAAAAAAAACTAGCTGGGGAGATGGCTCAGTAGAATAAGTGCTTCCCTAGCAAGTGCAAGGGTCTGAATTTAATCCCTGGTTCCACAAAAAAAAAAAAAAAAAAAAAAAAAAAAAGATGGGATGGAGCTCACTGTCACAATCTCCAGTACAGAGAAAGGCCTCTATAGGCCTTGTTGCACCCCATCACCTTCACCTGCTGTTCCTGGTACCTAGGAATTCCACACGAAGCCCAACTTGAGAAGCACCTCCCCACTCAGCACTGTGTCTGGAGCAGAACCTGAGGCAGAGGTGGCAGGCACTACGCAGCACTGGTTAAATGAGTGAGCTAGAATCTAAGCCTTAAGGCAGTTTCACAAGTCTTTAAATTTCTAGAGACACAATCTCTCACCAGCTCCAAGGATTCTTACTGCAGAAAAACAGGAAGGATTGATTTGTGAGACAACAAAAAAAAGGAACAGGAATCAAGAAGGATCAGTCCAAACAGCACCAGACTATGGGGCTAGGACAGAATGGCTGGCTGGCTGGCTGGCTGAAGTAGAGACAGTACATAAAACTGGAAGGGCTGGTAAGCTCTGGAGATTTGCGCTGCATTTACTAAGCAATAGGGAATTGATGATTAGGTTTCAGAGTGGAGTAACTCATTCAAGATTTGCCCAAGAGTTAATTTACTCCAGAGGTAGTGTGGGGTGGGAGAAAAACAAAACCCATCAGGAAATGAAAGGGAATTCATCAGGGCACCAATTAGGGGACAGAAGGGATGCATTAAACATGAAGCATCAGTCATCTACTCTAGCCTCCAAATACTAGCTGGGGATATAGCGCGGTAGAATAAGTGCTTGCCTGGCAAGCACAAGGGCCTGAGTTCAATCCCCGGTTCCGCCAAAAAACAAAAAAGCTCTATCTAGCCTCCAAATATAGGTGACCAAGAGAGTCTACTTTACACCATTTTTTTTTTTTTTTTTTTTTTTTTTTTGAGACAAGAGCCTTAGTATACTCCAGGTTGTCCTTGAACTCCCAGCAATCCTACTTCAACCTCCCAGACTGCTGGGATTACAAGCCTAGACGCTTCAATATGCCATGCCTGTGTGTATCCTTCAGAAGCATAAGAGAGACCCAACGAAGATATTTCGTGCTATTGAGGAGAAAGATCTGAGGCACAAAATTTTCTGTGGCAAAGCGCTTGCTTCTTGTACAAAAGGCCCTGGACCCTAGCTTGGCAAAAAGTAATCAAAAAAAGGGAAACACCCATTAAAAGGCTAGCCAGATGCCGGGCGTGGTGGTGCATGCCTGTAATCCCAGCACCCGGGAGGCTGAGGCAGGAGGATTGCTGTGAGTTCGAGACCAGCCTGAGCTACAAAGTGAGCTTAAGGTCAGCCTGAACTGCATAGTGAGACCCTGTCTCAAAAAAAAAAAAAAAAAAGGAAGGCCAGCCAGGATCTAAAGCTCAAAACAAATCAAAATAGAACGAGTCGGAGCTCAGCGGCTCACTCTGCGACGGAGGCGGCCCCAGGAGTCCAGATCGGAGGCTGTCGCCAGGCTAAGTGACAGTACGGTCCTGCCTTGCGCCCCCAAGTGTCTCTAGGTTGCTTTCCGCCCTATGGCCTGCTTCCTATTGGGGACCCGTTTTCCAAACAGGGTTATTTTTCCGCAAGTCGGTGGAGATCGCTAGATAAAAGAGACTAGACCAAGGAAGCTTGAGGAAGGGAAAGAACAACCCGTCCGGAAGCTCACCGGACCACTCCCTGCTACTCTAACCCCGGCATCACCCCGGGGGTCTGTCCCCAGGCCGCACAGCATGAGGCGGCCTTTGGCTCATTCGGGGAGGGAGCGGACCGCGAGCCGCCATGACGCCCCTCCCGGAAGCGCCCCGAGCCCTGCTCCGCCCGCCGACCTAGCGCAGGCGCCAAGGCGTCCAACGGCTGCCACGGCGCGCGCCGGCCGCCCCAACCACCCTGCCTCCGTCTCGTGCCTCCACTTCCCGCTCCCCCTTTTCCGACGATGCCTCCTTTCAGTGCTCACCCACCGCTCCAACTACCCTACACCGCGTCCCAGTGCCCGAGACCCGTCGTCTACCTTGGTTTCCTCGTTCACCTCCGCGTGCTAAGAGAAAGACGGTCTAACGCCGGTTATCCGCCGCGCGCCAGCGCTCTAGGAGGCCGCGTTTCCTGCCGCCTAAGTCCTCGCTGTAGCTCCCGCTCACTGGGCCGCTGAGTTGTCAGTCACAAGAAGCAAAATTGGTGATTGGACTCAGTGAAAGATGTCAGGAGCTATAGGTAGAAAAAGGAGAAAAGGGCGTCTCTCACGCCTGAGTTTCATTGGTCGATCTAAAGGTAGGCGTGACCGAAAAAACCAGCTAGGCGTCTATCCACGCCCTACCACGTGACTTTAATTAAGTGTGCAGCCATCTTCTTTATTGGCAATAAAGGGCAATTATTTGGTTTGGTTGGGGGATTCTTTGGTACCGGGTGATGAACTCAGGGTCTTTGATCAGAGCAACAACCTCAGCTTTTTTTTGTTTTTTTCTGTATTTTAGGGAAGGGTCTACAGGATGTTCAGGGTCTCACTACTAGATTGGACCCATAGTGATTATCCTGTTTCGAGCCTCCCAAGAGCTGGTATTACAGATGTGCCACCACGCCCAGCCTCAGGCGTCTCAGCGGGCCCCGGGGACGAGGGCTGGCAAAGCAGGCCCAGGGATCGAACCCCAGGCCCCAGTGCCTGCTTGCGATCACTTGGCCGGCCCTTGTTTTGTTTATTTCTAACAGTATTTTGCAATAGAAACTCACTAAATTGCATGGGCTGGGCTGGAATTTGCGTTTCTCCTGCCTCAGTCTCCCAGAATGCTGCACTCAGCATGCCCACCTTTTGAAGTATGGCTTTTGGCCATGCTTATGGCTCTTATAGGTGGCATCAACACCCAACGGTCATTAACACCCCCCCCCCCCCCAGTAAAGGCTCTTTGAAAGGGTTCTAGGCCAGGGAGATGGCTCAGTGGAATAAGTGCTTCTCTGGCAAGAGTAAGGGCCTAAGTTCAATTCCTGATTCCACCAAAAACAAAACAAACAAACAAAAAAAGATGAAAGGGTTCTGACAAAATATTGGCAGATTGAAGTGACTGACATACATTACTTTTTTAAAAAAGTTTTGTTATAGTACCCCATATTGCTGAGCATATCAATCATTTGTTATTTTGCTGAGTGGTATTCCACTATTTACCATACTACAACATAGCCAGTAAAGTGTCTCCATTCATTGGTTGATCAATCGGTTCTTTGGCCTTTTTTTTAACACAGGGCCCCAGCTGGGCATGGTCATTATAGTCACATACCTATAATCCCAGCACGCAACGGCAAAAAGATCACCATGAGTTCAAGAACAGCCTGAACTATATAGCCAGACCCTGTCTCAAACAAAAAACAACACAACACAAAATAAAAGGGTCTCATGAAGTCAATAAGTTGCCCCACCTGGACTCAAATTTATGATCCTCCTGTCTCACTCTCCAGGGTACTCTGATTACAGAGATGTCATCTTGCCCAGGGCATGGTCCTCCAGTTTTTGTTTATTTTTTTCAGTGCTGGAGATTGAAGTCAAGACCCTGTACATACTAGAGAGGCCCTATACAACCCAGCTACATTGTTAGCCTCTTATTTTGCTTTTGAGACTAGGGAATGCTGCAAATCAGCACCACTGTTGTGTGGCCGTTACGAAAAAGCTTGCACAGTATTTTGATGAACACAAGTAATCACTTCTCCAAAGTAAATACCTAAGGACAGGACGGGCAAACCATCAGCTGTGTGTTCAGCTCTAGTGGACTGGAATCAAGACCAGTACCTTGTGAAAGATCCACTTACTTCTTGTCCTTATACCTGGTCTTTTCTTAGCTGTGCACTGATTTGGGAATTTAGCGAGGACAAAGTTAAACACCCAGTAGGATGACATTTACTACTGCAGCATTCCTGGCTCCCTCAGCTGCAAGTACCTTTCCTCTAGCGTTTTGGTTATAGTACTGGGAATCAAACCCTGGGGTCATCTGAGACCATTGAGCTTCATCCCCAGATTTTTTTTTTTTTTGTCTTTTTGAGACAGGGTCTTGGGCCTGGGAGATAGCTCAGTAGAATAAGCTCTTGCTTGGTAAGCAAAAGGGCATGAGTTCAGTCCTGGGTTCCATTAAAATAAATAAATAAATAAAAGACATCTGGTCCTGAGAGAGAGAGAACGAGGGAGAGAGTCTTGTTATGCAGCTCAGGCTGGCCTTGTGCTTTAGCTCCGTGAGCTATCGGGATCACAGGTGTGTACCCTGGCACCTATTTCCTCCACAGTTTTCTAAAGTGGCTCTAGCATGTGAGCCACTGATTTTAGACCAGGGGCCAGACAACAAACTCAGAGCTGAAGTTACCAGACATCTAACTTCAGCCAGACAACCAAATGAAATCAGTTCATCAAGGGACAGAAAGGAGGCTTGCTGTCCTGACCCACAGATTCTGTGTACAGTGTGGATGGCTAAACACTCTGCACCTCCTGGGTACCCAGTGGGAGTGAGGGAAGGGAACGGGAAGCAGGCTGGGGACGTAGCACAGTGGGAGGGTCCTTGGACAGTCTGCCCAGGTCCTGAGCTCCATCCTCAGGCACTGGATAAACACATCTACTAGAGAAGGCGGGGAAAAATAGGCACTGGGCACAGGGAATAAACAAGGAGCTGCTGAAGATTCGTTCTAGAGAAACAGCATGGTGGTGCATGCTGTAATTCTGGCAATCAAGCAGCTGAGGCAAGAGGATTTCTTTGAGTCTATCTCCAAAAAGAAACACAGTATTTTAGCTGGGCATGAGTACATAGGCCTCTTATCCCAGCATTCTGGGAGGCATCACAAGTCCAGGCCCAACCTGGACAGCACAGAGAGTTATCAAGACCCTGTTTCAATGTAAAAATAAGAGGGACCAGGGACTGGGGAGATGGCTCAGTGGAATAAGCTCTTCCCTGGAAAGTGCATGAGCCTGAGTTCAATCCCGGGTTCCACCCAAAAAAAAAAAAGAGGGACCAGGGATATAGCTCATATATATATT
>PVKA01042398.1:0-17434 GCA_004027165.1 Ctenomys sociabilis | reverse complement strand
GTGTTTCTCTGGCACAGTGTGCCTGGGGCTGTCACCCGGCCACAGGAGGTGACGGGCAGCTTACTCCCTGGGAAATGTATCTCAGGCACAACGGGCCTGGAGTTCTACACTCACTGCCCTTTGATGCCCAGAGAATCGGGGAGATTCCCACTCAATCAGTGGGCTTTAGGTCAGGGGATCCGGGGAGGTGTTGGGGAAAGGGATCCGTGAAGCGCGTGTGGGAAGAAGCCAAAGGCTCTCCCTCAGACTCACCACACTCTCACTGCTCTGGGAAGCCTGGTGAGTCCTGTAAATTCGCTCTCGCTGGGAGAGCTTGGCGTGGGATCCAGGAGGCCGCTGGAGTCAGCCACTGTCTCTGGCCGGTCTCAGGAGCTGGGCAGGGGCGGGCGGGATGGAGCAGGACAGCGGAGTCGGCCGCGCTGTCTCTGGCCGGTCTCAGGAGCTGGGCGGGGGCGGGCGGGATGGAGCAGGACAGCGGAGTCGGCCGCGCTGTCTCTGGCCGGTCTCAGGAGCTGGGCGGGGGCGGGCGGGATGGAGCAGGACGGCGGAGTCGGCCGCGCTGTTGTCATTGTGTTCTTGAGAAGCAGTTATTAATTCTTTCATTGTAGTTATTCTTTATTTTTCTACTTCAGAGATTATTTATCTTATCTCTATGTTTCTGCAGTTGATTCTTTACTTCAGATGCTATTAATTCAGAGATTTCTTTTTTATTTCAGAGTATATTTCTGATCTGAGTTCCTCTATACATTTCTCCAGCTGTTTCTTTACTTCAGACGCTATGAACACAGACATTTCAGCTCTGTGATTCCCAATTTCTTCCGTACTAATGTCTTCTGTATTTGTTCTGGGTGGGCTCAGAGAATGAGATTGCATTTTCCTCCTTCTCTTTGCCATTTTATATAGCACTGTCCCCTGATCTTTTGTGTAGAGCTTTGGTGCAGTTATAACCTTAGCACCTACCAAGATTAAGATTATAACCTTCATATAATCTTAACTACAATCTTACACAAGAGAGATTATATGCTTAAGGCAGTTAGAGTTTTGTATTTACAGAACTACATTAAGGAACACTAATAATGGGTAATGATATTTAGCAGTTGGCAAACTTTTATAACTAATGCTTTTGTATTTTAGAAAGTAAGTGCAATCTTTGTGTCTGTATAGCTAAGCAGATATTAAATTGGAAACTTGTATTTAAGTTAGTTCCACTAAGTTCTGTCTGATCAACTCCCCTTAGTGTAGCTGGTGTTTTCCAGGCAGACCACTTCATCCCAGTTACCTTTTGTCCCCTCTCTCAATCAAGAGAGAAAAAGGGAGGATGCTCTTAAAGATCTGGGTCTAGCTAAGTGTCTCGACTTACTGTGTACTGATCTATGAAGTTTGAATTCATCCAGTTGTGCCTGGCTTGGGTCTGGTTGCTGTGCTCAGTTTCTTCCTGCTGCAGCCCTTGGAAGTGAACCTACTGTGCCCCTCTGGCAAGATGTTCTGCTCCTGTGTTAGCTGGGTGGTTCTGGACCCTAGCTCTACAGGGACTTCAGCTGCCAAGTTTCACACCAGGCCTGTATGCAGGACAGAAGGACTCACTCACAAGTTGGGCCTGGGCTGGGTCCAGAGGGATCTGTCAGAGAAAGGGGAGTGTGAAAGCTGTCCCACACAAGCACCAGACCTGGGCTTGGGCTGCATTTGTAGAGGTCCCAAGAGCATGGAGGAAGTTCTCACTCACACGCCAGACCTGGGCCGGTTCTGGAGGGGTTCAGAGGGGTCTCACTTACACACTGGGCTTGGCCTGGGTCTTAAGGGATCCTAGGAGCACAGGGGAGCTTGGAAGCTCTTGTCCCCATTTTATTGATGAGGAAACTAAACATGAAAAGTTGGCAACCTGTCAAAGAGCACATCACAAATAAAAAACAAACTGAAATTGAGAGGTTCTCTGTCCAAGTTACTTGGTATTTATTGTTTTTTACTTTTAGGTTGTTTTTTTTTTTTTATTCAGTATAGGATCTACAGTGTCTACAGGGTCTCACCACATAGATTGGGCCAGCACAGCACACCAGGGATAGAATCCTACCCACTGTGATCTACCTAAGCAGGCACTTTAGTCTGCTGAGCTATCTGGTCAGCTCTTAAGCTGATGGTTATTTATCCTCGCTACAATTATGAACAGTTGAGGAGAATATAAACAACATTTCTGCCTCTACAGGGCTTGACCAATTAAGGCAGATATTCTGGATATGTTTCCTGACCATTCTCTTTTGTTTAATTACAGCTGCAATTTTAAACCATATCCAGAGAGGAAGACCACTGAGGTCTAATGCTTCATTATGAATTCAAGGAAAAGATGAAGAAGAGCCAAGGCAGGATGGTAAGGAAGGAAGAGGAGGATGGATGCGAAAGAAAAGAAAGCAGTCAGGCCAAAATATCAATGCAAACAAGGACATTCTTTCTTAAAAAGAATCAGTATTACAAAATCAATAGAATGGGGGAGGAGGGGAATGAGTGCTTTGCATTGCAGAAGTAATTTTCATGTGTGTGAGGATTCTCTGCAGGACTCTGAATAAATACTTCCTTTTGGAATATCAAGTGTGTATCTAGAGACTATTAACTACTTCAGAAAAAATACAAAAAGTAGAGACAGAGGTTTTTAAGCATTAAAATGCTTAGTGCCACTAGATGACGATTAGTGGAAATAAAAATCAAGAATGCCTCAAGTTATAGTGTGGAAATAAGGAAACGTGTCTTAATCACTCAAACTTGGGATATCTCTCCTCAACATTGCTAGCTGACCCTGTATGCTGACATCTATTAAGAAATTGGCATAGGTGCAAAGGACAGTGTAATTAACGCCTGTCCAAAGAACATCCACTTACCTTTAGGCCTGAAACCCCACCCTCTATGTAAGAAGAAATTTTTCTGCTGAAAAATGGAAGCAATTGCTTATTGGCCCATCCTGGTTCTTGGTGGGAGACAGACAGGAGGGGGAAATGGGAAAGTACTGTCGTTTCAAATCACTGAACTTAAAGAGATTGGATATGTCTCCTGTCAGGGATGAATTAATGCCTCAGGCCATTAAAATTCTTGTCATTTTGTCAAGCCTTTCATGACTTCTGATTTCACATTTGAATAGAATGGGGGAGGACATCAATGATGAGACCCCAAATAGCCAAAGTGTGCACACGAGCCCTCAGACACAGTAATGCTTGCTATTCCCTTCTTTGAGCTGTAAGAATTTACATATAAAAATACAGGATGCCCAGTTAAAAGTCAATTCCAGAAGACTGATGAATTATTTTAGTATTAAGTATATTCCAAATACTGCATAAAACATACTATGGTGAAAAATATTTCACTGTGTAGCTGCAGTCCAAATCTAACCGAGCATTTTTCCTTAGCTAGCAATGCTAATCCTTCTCTGACCTGCACCTGGTTCCTTGATACCAGAATTAAAGCATAGTCTGAGTGTACGTTTATTTGATCACAATGGTAACAAGAGTGTAAAGAAAGCCACCAGTGGGATAGCACCATATCCCAATTTAAGCTTCTTTTTTTCTTTCGTCAACATCCTATATGTTAAAAGCTAATCATAGCCAAAATGCAAATTACTTCCTTTTTGGCAGAAAATAAAGGAGCAGAAGCAGGTGTGAATCTTAGAGGCCTTTTTCCAAAACCCATATACAAATGTAGTGAACAGTTCTCCATGGAGAAATCATAGCTGTTCCTACAAACTTCTAATACTTGCTCCTCGAAGTCCCAGCAGCTTCTCTAAGTCTTATTGTTATTACATGTCCCCGTATCAGCAAATATAGGTAGCCATTGGAGCCAAATCCCTGTCAGCATGTCTTAGAACTTTCAGGCTGAGGTTTAATTAGCCTGGCTTATCAACCATAGACTGGAAAGTCCAAGATCAATACCCTCGCAGGTGAAGTGTCTGGTGAGGGCCCATTTCTTGGTTCATAGACAGTGCCTTCATGCTATGCACTCACATGGTACAAGGGGACAAGGATGTGCTTAGATATTTTTTTCTGCCAGCTCATCCCACCCTGAAGGCAGGGCTGTCAGGACATGTGGTGCCTGGGATCAAAGCAAGGTCTCCTGCACCTGCCTAAACTTGCCCAAGCAGGCACTTCAGACTGCAGAGCTATCTCGCTGGCCCCTAGATTCTTTTTAAAAGCACCAATCCCATTTATAAGGGCTCCTTTCTCAGGACCAAATTACACCCCAGTGGCCACACCTGCACATAACATAACAGCAGGCATTAGAAATTAACAAATTTGAGTGAACACAACCATTGAGTCTGTAGCACAACAGAACCTCTTTAGGGCAAATGAATGCCCAATAAATTGAGCATTTCTCAAGTACACACTTTCCTCTCTTGTCCTCAAAAGAGGCTGGCCTGGCTCCCTCCATGACTCTGAAAGAGGGAAAGTCCTCAAGCACCTTGGCATCACTCCCAGAAATCTACTGTGTGTCTCAATTTCTGCAAAAGAAGGACAATAATACTTACACCTCAGCTTGCTCCGTGGTTTAGATCGGGCCATGAGGACTGCTTAGAAAATACAAAGCAAGTGCTCAATAAATGTTGATTTTTAGCATGTGATCAGGCACAAGGAGAGGTCAAACAACTAGGTTTACATTTTTTCTACTGCAATCTTCCTCAAGGCAATACATGGCATCATTTCTCCAAAGAGCCGAGGAGAGGAGACAGGCTCACTCTTTAGTCCCTTCCCAAGGAAGGAAGGAAAACTCACAGATTCCAGGGTCCTTTCTGAGATCTCCATGGTATATTCTGGACATAAACAGAGACCAGTGGACACTGGCTAAATATCTCAGCTATGCCTAGAAGAGAAGCTGAAGGGTAAACAAGGGCATGATACTGTGTTTTGCTCTGTGGTGTGGGTTGCTTACTGTCTCCTCTTACTGAAAGCAAAGAGCTAGCTTCCGAATGTTACTGTTTCTTTTATCAGGAATGAGAGATGTTTCTTGCAGTGTACACTTATCCTTTGAAGCAGCCTAGCATTCAAACCATACCCCATTTGTTTAATTAATTCACCTCACGTACATTTATTGTGTCAAACCCTATTAGCTAGGCAATGTTCTAGAAACCATGGATTTAGTAGGGAATAAACTAAACCAAGATCTGTCACTCATGGAATTAAAATTTTAATAGGGAAACACAGACAGCAAACAATATTAGTAAATAAATTACATGTTGGAGAGGGCAAGCATTATGGGAGAAAATAAAGGGACCAAGAGATGAGGGGCTGAGAAGGAGGAACATGGGTGGTGCTATGGTGTGTGTCTAGGTGAGGTGTCCCCCCAAAGCTCATGCAGCCACGGGACAGCTTCTGGAATTTGTGATCCATTATGGTGGGTGTGGATGCTGCACCACCCTGGGGCAGGTAATTTGCATTACAACGTAAAGGGAGGAGGGAGTCTAGCTAGCTGCCCTGAGTTGCTGCCATTACCTCCCCTCTGCCATGAACGGATGCTCTCCGCCCTATGCCAGTCTGCCTTGGAGCCAGCTGAGTATGGACTAAAACCTCCACTAACTGAGAGCTAAATAAAACTTTCCTTCTTTCAGTTTGGGTATCAGTTATTGTCCCAGCAACGAAAGAAGAGTAGGGCCGGGGAGATGGCTCAGTAGAATAAGTGCTTCCCTGGCAAGCGCAAGAGCCTGAGTTCAATCCCAAGTTCTGTGAGAGAGAGAGAGAGACAGAGAGAGAGAGAGTAACCAAGACAGGTGAGTAGTGAAAAGGGCTGAGCCTTCAAAGACTTTCTCCTAAGAGGAGGAAGGGACAGAGCACCTGACCCTCATAGGTAGAAGCTCGCCAGGTATCTGGCCATGAGGAAACTCATCAAAGCAGTGCCTCTCTCCAGATCCTGGAATCAGAACAGAAGGTGTAAAGGCAGCCAACTTCAGAGACACTCATGTAGCTGAGGCCAATTTAGCAGTTCAATTGCAGAATGCAAGTATCCAAGGCAACCACACAAGCAAGGACATCCTAGGCAGACTGGTCCAGTCCCAAGGCCAAGTCCTGGCCAGCTCTTGCCCTGTTGTTTCCTGCCTTTTCTCCTCACTTTCACTGGCATTCCTTCTGTTGTTTTGTATGCAACCAGAAACTTAGACCAATACTCTTCTGCTGGGTCAAAAAAAAAAAAATCGATTATATGCATTTTAATTTTAGATGACTCTCTATTCACACAAGTCTAGCTTCATTAAAATACTCCAGATAAACATTATCAACCCACATAAGTTCACCCTCTACCAGGACATTTCTCCAGGGAGATGACACAGATAATGACATAGGTGTCAACTGTTATTTGTTCTGGGTAAGGGGTGACAAGGATAAAGGAAAAGTGTGTTTCAGACTGAATTAGTTTGGACACATGTATATATATATATATATATATATATATATATATATATATATATACACACACACACACACACACACATATATATATAAAACCAGGACACCTGCTTGGATATTGTAAGTTTCTCAGCCTTCAGTAATGGATTATTTTATGCAGACTGGTGATGTAATAATTCCAATTCCTCGCTCTGCTCGAAGAACTAAGATTATGCATTTTCCTCTCTGCCAAATACATGAAGAAAGCAGGACACCAGAATAGAATCTGTGCACTAGGAAAGGAGTCAATTTCCCTCCCATCATGGGACCTCTCAGCAGGTAAATATTGATTACATTTTCCTGGTGCCTCAAGCCATTATTTCTGATACAACTGCCTGCTTCCAGATATGAATTTTCCCTCCTTGTCTCCATGGGAATATCAGATAGAGTGAGGAGGAAATTTTCCCTAAAGGAGCTTAGCAGAAAGGCACCTTCTAATTATGAGCATTTAATTCACATCTCCACTATTGGTGCCCTTGGGAAATGATAGCAAGTGTCCAACCCAAAGGTAATCCTTCACTTGCTGCCACCTGCAGTTTGGGAAGACAGAGCCCCAAGCCTGACCTAGACATGAGAGAAAGGCTGCAGTCTACATTGTTGACGAGTGTATCCAAAGCCTGATGTTGTTGGTTCTCAACTGAATTATTGATGCAGCCTCAGGATGGGCTAGCAGAGGTGTTGGGGACTAGAAGACAGCAGGGATATTTTCCTGGGACTGGCAGGGGCCTCTGATTAAGCCTTCAGACACCCACTTGGTATCAACACCACTATGCTGGTGAGTATCCACTGCCTAATTCTGCCTTGAGCAGAAATATATCCAGGGCAAGATTTATGCACTGCATGGAACCCACAAATGCCTTTTCTTGACACCAGCTCTGTGCTCGTGAGGGGAGGGAGGATGGATGTTGAGCATCCTGGCCACATACCCATCAGGCCAACTTCCAGCTGCCAAGCAAAAGTGCCTGCCAAGCCTCAAGCATGCAAGCAAAGCAGCCCAGCGGCAGCAGTGCAACAGAAGGATCCTCCCTGCCTTGGTTTGGCTTCCATTGAGCATACACCTCAGAAATATTCAACCACCCTAGTCTTGCAAGGCTGAAGTATTTAGCCACCAGATCCATCTGCCCTTGGATGACTTCCAGTAATGTTACCTCCTTGGCTATTTGAACTTGCCTTTTGCATTGGGTATCTATTCCTGTGGCTAGGAAAGAAAAGCCCTCAAGAAGATACTGGCAAATATTCAAAATGCGCAATATTCAGCATGTGTGCAAAACACAGGTGGAGTTTTGAAAGCATCTACTCCAGCCCCATTGGTATAAGTAGTAGATTAGAAATGCCAAAGGAAGTGTAATTTGTATTTCAAAACGAGAGAAGCACTCATAAGCTCATAAGCTTTCATTCGTTTTTTTATTCTTTGTTTTTTATTGAGACAGATTCTTATACATTACCCAGACTGGCTTTAAACTTATGATTCTTGTGATCTTCCTGACTCAGCCTTCCAAGTAAGAAATATGCACCTGGGTTCCTGGCATAGCTATGCTTATTTATTTTTCTCCTGTCTTTATTTTTTAAATTTTATTTAAAGAGAAAAAAATAATAAAAACATTAGAAATGATACATAATTTCACTAAACAAGATGGTAGGAATTCAACAACGGTTATATTGTACACTGTTGTCTTTTAATTAGTTGTTCAGATTACCAGATATAAGCATGTAAAATTGGTTAAAAACAATTTTAAAAATAAATAAATAATGCCTTAACTATGGCGACACTTTTTAGCCCAGTCTTGTCACTTAACACATAAGAAAGCAGTGCCTTCTCTTTCTGATTCATAGTGTTATAATGAATGTGATTATGTCATCCCATTTCCAAAACTATTCAATGGCTTAAAAAGTAAATCTCAAACTTTGTGTGTGCTTCACAAGGTCTTGCATGATTTTATCCTTCCTCTATCCACATCTCTTCCTGCACTGTACTCCACTAAGGCCTCCTTCATTCTGTATGTTCAATCTGCAATGACCATCCTTTCCTTTCTGAAGGTTCCTTACTCCTTACCAGGCAGTCTTTGCCCATAAGGACTGACGTGCCTAGGATTCTCACCATCACTACCAACAGCATTATCACAGCCTTGTCTGTTGCCTTGATTACTCAGAGCCAGTCTTGAATTCTCCCGGCAAAGATCACCTTGCAGGGAAGGTTGACCTAGAGGTTTCTGAGCTTAAGGTTGCCATGCTCGCTCTATACAGCAGTACAGCTTTTCCATAGTACAAATAGAAAATCTGTTAGAAACCTAAAAAATGAGCATACTCTTTGACCATAAAATCTCACTAGAATTTGTTCTAAGCAAATGATTAAGATTTACGTGAAAAGAGAATGGATGTTTATTTCAGAACGGTTATTTAAAAAAAAAAAAAAAGAGAGAGAGGAAAAGAAAGAGGGAAAGTAAAAGGGGCCAGAAAATAAAGGAAACAAAACAAGTATACAGCACTAGGTGATGGATTAAATGTTATATAAGAGGTGTGACTACAGTGAAAGACACAGTGCCGTCAATCTCCATCAAAATACTTCAGCTTGCTTTAAATACTTATCCCGTCATTTCTGTCGCTTTCCGAAACAGATGTGGAAGTGCTTTTTGTGTCTTTAGCTGCACTGTTGCGGTTGCTCAATGTCCCGAATCAATTCAAAACACTTACTTTTCATGGTAATTTTGACTTTAAGAAAGAGGCAGAAGTTTCACAGAACCAGATCTGGTGAGTAAGGTAGCTGCAAGTATGTAGTAAGAGTTGCTGTGGGGCCGGGAAGACAGCTCAGTGGAGCAAGCGCTTCCCTGGCAAGCGCAAGGGCCTGAGTTCAATCCCTAGTTCTGTCAAAAAAAAACAAAAAAAAAAAAAAAAACAAAAAACGTTGCTGAGCCTTCCTTTCTATAGGATGGCATTTGGCAGCAGGATCCACTGTATTTTTTAATCATATCTCTTAAAAACATTTATCAAACAGGACTTCCAGAACTGCATCAAACTTGGCAAGAGCAGTGGGACAAGTGTGCTCAAAGTGAGTGGGGATATTCTCAGGTGGATTAATGTCACTGTGCCTTTTACTGTAAGAAATCTTTTTATTTAAACACAGATTTTAAAATATTCATCATATTTTTGATCACTTCTTGTATATCCATGGGATGGAATACTAGTCAGCTACAGAAAATGCATTGTGTAACCACTGATATGAAAAGGGGTTCATAATGCACTAGTCATTTGAAAAAATGACTAGTCTAGAATTTTCTGTAGGTATATGTAGTATCTCAAGTATACTGGGGGATTACATTCCTTTCTTTTTTCATCTACATTTTCTACATCAAATTTAATAAGGGATTTAACTCTATGGGGGAAAAAAATAGCAACCCTTGACACAGTCAGCCATCCAAATGAATCACACTTTTAGCAGTATGCACTTTTGCCCCTCTGACTGAGGGGAAAAAAATTGCACAACTGCAATTGGTCACACAGAAACAACTATCCAAGCCAAGGAAAAATTGGTGACTTTCATTCTCCACGTTCCTCTCTGATCTCTGTCATGGCCTGGATGTTCCCTTCTTCATTGGCCTTTCTTTTTCTCACCTGTAATTCCAAGTGATGCCAGGTTCCAGTTAAATCAAATCTGAGAGGAAACAGAAAAATTTGCCCAACAAATTTCAAACGAAGACATACTACAGCTTCACACTCATCTACAATCCTCAAGGTTACATTAATTTGAGGCTCTCTAAATCCATTTCATCCATCCCCTGTCAGAGCCATCCTAAGGAGTTACCAGTCTTTAAAAAGAGAACCTAGGATGGTTAGAAACAAAAAGAGATAAGCATATGTTTGTGCAAGCTGAAAATTTGTCCTATATGGAACAGAGTCAAAATAAATCAATAAAGGCAATTTCAGACATCTACTACAGAGAAAAACTGTTAATTACTGGTATTACCATTGATATCTATTCATTTGAGACTTTTGTTCAGTAAAGGCAATTGCTTGGTCTCCTATTGTATAAGCAAAATCAAGAGATTTGCAAAGAATGGGAGAGAAAATTTCTCAGCTGAAACTCAGACAAAAGATTGAAGGAAAATGAGACAAGTGATATTTTCTGAGGATTTACTGAGACAGATCAGCTCAGAAAAGATAGGAACCTGTCCAGTTTCATCCAAATACCATCCATCCTCACATGGTTACATTCCTTGCATATAAATTTCAAATTTGCAAAAGCCCAAATAGAGACTCTTTCAAAAGATTTCTCCATAGTCAAAGCTTACCTCCTTATAAAAAAAATGGCCTTTCTTAGTTGAATCCTTTCAACTAAGAAAGGCCATTAGAGAGAGAGAGGGAGAGAGAGAAAGAGAGAGAGAGAGAGAGAGAGAGAGAGAGAGAGAGAGAGAGAGAGAGAGAGAGAGAGAGAGAGAGAGAGATGGGTGAGGAATCTGTAGTGCCAGTAGCCTGAATTCAAGATCCATTTCTGCCCCAACATACCTCAGTGACACCTGGAAGTTTAATAAAAGTGTCTGAGCCTCACTCCTCGTACATAAAATGAATATAAAGCTACCTCACAGAGATGCGTAAATCTAAATCTGTGTGAAGCCCTCCATCTGCCTGCGTCTAAACAGAGAACAGATCCCACACCTTTTTCTTAATCCTTCTTAATGGTAGGGGTAGAATTTCTGGGTTATCTGATATTTCCATGTTTAACTTTTGGATGAATCATCTAATACAGTTTTAACAACCACAAGCATCCCAAACAGCAGAATTTTAATATGGAGTCTGAACTGAATGGATGATGAGCGACAGAGATGCCACATGGAAAATGAGGTGATCTTACTTCAATGACATAGTTTTCAAAGCTAGATTAATGCAGAAAAAGACTCCATGAAGAAGATGTCAAAATGCTACACAAAATCAGGATCCGAACTTGCATTTGCATGGCTCAGGGTCACTCAGCTCATCCTCCTGGAGATCGAAAAGCAGAAGGAGCTCATTTCAGCTCCCGGGAAAGGGAGGTGTCTTTTTTTTTTCTTTTTTTTTTTTCTTTTTTTTTCATTTTATTGAACTACAAATGTCAATCAGACAGTTTCAAGACACCTGAACAATACAGATTCGATAAATTAATACATTGCAAACTGTTTTCATAA
This sequence comes from Ctenomys sociabilis, assembly GCA_004027165.1. Classification (NCBI taxonomy): domain Eukaryota; kingdom Metazoa; phylum Chordata; class Mammalia; order Rodentia; family Ctenomyidae; genus Ctenomys; species Ctenomys sociabilis. The sequence goes on along the minus strand of PVKA01042398.1, from coordinate 5,871 downwards.
TGTTTTGGTATTGTACAAGGTGCATACATGATATTATATTTACAGATATTATTTTAGCAGATATCCCTTATCAGTGAATTAAGAGTGTAGCTGCTTACTTATCTTATTTTTTATACATGAATTATATCAAAAATTCAATAATTATTTTCCTAGTGGATGACCATAGTACTAGAAGCCGACATAATATCCTGTCCAACCACCATTAGTGCAAATCTTACCTCTCATACGATTATGTAGAAGCACAGCGTTATCTATCCCAACTGTACTGTCTATACACACAGATCATGATTTTTCTTTCTACACCCCTTCCTTTGTCTACACATGTCAAAGGTGGGCACTCCATTGACATTCAACCAACTTAGGTGCTTGAACTCGACACCACAATCCAACACAGTCCAGCATTCTACAACAATAGTGAGTTATTCAAAGAAATTGTTGACCATAGCCATTTACAGCTCAGCTTAATATTATGGCCCCGCGATGTATAGTTCATTTTTATAGTTTTCTGCTGGACGGTTAAGACCTAGATAGATCAAGACTTATATACCAACACATGAACTTAATATTTCCTATGTGGTCAGTGAAGTCCTCTCAGGGTTTATCTTGTAGTCCTGTACATTATTCTGTAGTTCCTTTGTCTGTGTCATCCATGTGGATGAGTCATGGCCAATGCTTGACCAGATTGCTCTCTGTGAGAGCTTGAGAGAAAGTTTTCTCTTCATGTGACTCTCCCCAGGCATAATATAGAACTTCAGTCTCTTTCCTCTGTGGCTCCACAATCTCCTTGTTCAGAAAATTTAGAGCTCACCTGAGTTTCATGATGTTGCAGTACAGGTTTTCCTATGTCCTGAGTCTTCACTGACCTTGAAAGGCTAGGGCCAAAATGTTGGCTGGCCTTGTGGCTCTGCTATTTCTCCAACTCTGACTTGTGATCTTAGGTTGTTAACCATCCAGAAGAAAAGCTGGTTAGTATCCTGCAGCATATGCCACTCACTTTGCCTTATCTGACTCAATTGATTTTACTTGTTTTACGTTTCCTTTTGTATTTTTGCTTTTCACTTGTTATACTAGGGAGACTATACAATATTTACACATGTGTGTCTGGTTTATTTCACTTATGAGTATATGTTCAAGTGGCATCCACTTCAGTATAAATGCTTCGAACTTATCATTCTTAATAGCTGAGTAATACTCCATTATATACAAATACCACATCTTTTTCAACCATTCCTCATGTGATGGACATCTTGGTTGTTTCCAAGATTTTGCTATCACCCATTGTGCTGCTATAAACATAGGTACACATATATCTCTATGATACAATGTATCCAGATCCTTTGGGAAAATTCCCAGTAGGGGGATAGCCGATTGAATGGGATTTCTAGTCCTACTGTTTTGAGGAGTCTCCACACTGACCTCCACAATGGTTGTACCAGTCTACATTCCCACCAGCAGTGAAGAAGTGTTCCCTTTTCCCCACAACCTCTCCAACATTGGTTGTTGGTTGATTTCCTTATGATAGCCATTCTTTCTGGAGTGAGATGGTATCTCAGTATTGTTTTTATTTTCATTTCATGAATGGCTAGTGATGTGGAGCATTTTTTCATATGTTTATTCACTTCTTTAATTTCGTCCTCTGAGAAGTGTGTCTTCATCTCAGATGCCCATTTCTGAACTGGGTCTTTAAATTTGAGGACCCTGTTATATCTTAGTTCTTTATATATTCTAGACAGTAGTCCTCTGTCTGATTGCTTGTTAGTTAGGATTTTTTCAAAGTTTGTGGGTTGTCTTTTCACTCTGTTGACAATATCTTTTGACATGCAGAAGCTCCTTAAGACGAGTTGATCCCAGTTGTTGATTCTTTCAAGAGCTTCCCGTGTGAATATATGTTTGTTCATGAACTCTTTACCTACTCCTATGTCTTCAAGAGTTCCTCCTACTTCCTCTTCCAGGAGATTGAGTGTTTCTGTTTTAATGTTTATATTTTTAATCCATTTTGACTTCAAATTAGTGCATGGTGTTAGAGCTGGGTCAAGTTTTAGTTTTCGGCTTTAGTTTCATCATCCAACTGGAAGAACCCCTTACCCATTTAGCAATGACTTGTGGATCCTCCAGCCCCTGATTTAAATCCCTGTAGGTTTTCCTATTCTGCATACTTAATTTAGAATTAAGAATCACACAATCTGTGACCTGTCTCCAGTTTTGTTCATTTAGCCTCAGACTCCCAGTATTCATCTGTGTTGTCACATACTTCGTGCCTTTTCATGGTTGAATAATGTTCCACTATGCAACTATATCACATTTTGTGTATCCACTCATCACATGATGTACATTTGAGTTACCTGAGTACCTCTGAGCATTATACACAGTGCTCCAAACATTTATGAACAAAGTCTCATTGGATATTCACCGTATGAATATCCATGAAAAGATCACGAATTCCCTGGCAAGCACAGGGAATCCTTCTTAATGGTAGGGGTAGAATTACTGCATTATCTGATATTTCAATGTTTAACTTTTGGATGAATCATCTAAAATAGTTTCAACAACCACAACAATGATAAAGTTTCTCCCTCTGAAAAACCAAGAAAGGTACTACGGTGTCTCACTGACCAGGCTTTTGTGACACACTCATCTCTAAATTAATCACTGTGGTAGGAAGATGGACCGCCTGCAGATGCACGCCTTCCCTGGGAGGGAAGCTTTCTACCCAAAACACAAGGACTTAGAAGAGGTGGGCGTTTTCAAATGAATATTGAAGAGATTATAACAGATGAGAAAGAAGACATACTGAAAGATAAAGCCAAGAGGTGTCCGTCTCAGCAAGGATGCTGAGAAGTAGCAGCTTTTGATCCTAATGTGGGAACATGTGAGGAGCATTTGTTGGGCATTGTGTGAACAACAGCACTTCACAGAGAGTATCAGCAGCCTCGTTGCTACAATGAGAAAGATGAGGCTCAGGGAACTTAGGCAACTAACCCAAGTCCACCCTGCCAGGAAGTGCTTGAACCTATTTGTCTTCAGTGGCAACACTTCTAATCACTTCCTGGTCAATTCCATGCTAGTGCTTTCCTGAAAAACAGGCATCAAGAATGAAATAAATGAGATCACTCTTTGGTAAAAGGTGAATACCTCAATTATCATTCTCTTCGTTACTTTCTTGTCACCAAGACCCAGTACCCAATACCCAATACCCACAAGTTAAAGGAGAAAAGGTTTATGTTGCCTCACAGTGTGTAGCGGATTTAGTCCATAGTTGGTTGGCTTCAAGGCATGATAAAAGAACAGAACAGAAAAAGCTCATGTCATGGCAGGGGAAAGCAGAGGAAGGGATTGAGAGAGGATAGAGGAAAGTAGATAGAGCTCATCCAGGTGCCGTGCCCCCTTCAACCTGGGTTCACCTCCCAAATCGCACCTAGCAGTAAACTCATCAATGCACTGATGAGCAGCACCTCTCCCCCATGATCCAGTCACTCGCAAAGCCCCACCGATGAGTCCGTGAGGCTGGAGGAACATCTGTATGCAACCATAGCAGTCAACATGCCAGGTACCAGCCTCTGTATACTCACAGGTACAGACGCACTCACCGAAATGCACATGACCCTGCATCTCCCATCACATGACGTGTAATGTCAAGATTTCAAAACTATTCTTTTTCCTTATTAAAATCAAAGACTCATGAGCTGGGCATGGTCATGAAGGCCTATAATCTCAGCATTTGCAAGGCTGAGGCTAGAGAATAATTCGAGGACAGCCAGGGCTAAAAAGTAAGTACAAGGCAAGTCAGAACTGCCCAACAAAACTCTTATCTTAAAAAACAATAAACCCAATCACTTATGAGCCAGTGAATCTCCAAAAGTAGTCCAGAACTCCAGAAGTCCACTGGGCACCTTTGCTATTACAAGAGGAAATTCCTGATCTTTTCAAAAAGTGTGATGACCACACACCACTACTCAAAGCAGATCTGCAGGTATGAGCCATGTTACTTCTCTTGAATGTCCAGAGCTCTTTTCCTCAAGCATTAATTTGATTCAACACCCCAAGAATTTTTACTCATAAATGGCAGGGATCTGATTTCTCTTGGTGCAAGCTCAGTGCTGTTATTAACATAGTAACTTGTCTCCCTCCTCTGTCTGAGCCTGGAACAGGAAGAAATCCTCAGAGCCACAATCTCTTAATAGGTTTTTTTCTTTTCTGTGCATTACATCTCAGGGGATCATTGTCATTTGTCTCCTGTAAATGACAATCCAACTTCTTTGGGCTCCTTAGTTGCTTGGGGGAAAATTAGAGACACAGCTTGTCTCTAATGATGTTTTATAATTATAGCAGAAATCCAATGCTAATAGAGCTATCTGGCTAAAGAGTTGCACAAGCTTTTGTGTGTGCTCATCAGTACTTCATGCCTCAAAAACACGCCTGATATTTTCTCATTCTGATGCTATTCTGCAGACATACATAAAGGTAGGAATTACATTTGGTTACACATACTTATTAAAATATCAAAGTTTCCTGGAGAAAAAATATCAGCCTGCTTGTTATTCACCAGACATTTTATAACTCCATACCTTCATAACTTTTAGGTGCCTTTTATTTTTTTCTGAATATCTTTCCCTTATCTCTGTCTATCCAAATACCATCTTCAATTGTCTTCATAGTCCACTTCAGTTTACAGTGATTCCATTCTGTAATAGCATTTGACCATTCCTTTCATGTGGAAATTAGTCATGAACTTCTTTGTGTGACATTGTCCGCATTCTTCAACTGAACCATTTTAACTTTCACATTTTTTGGTCAGGATCTTGGCCTTAGTTGTAATTTTACCCAAATTGAGAAGGCAATGCACTTGTAGCAGACAAACTGTGGGGGGGGGGGCTAAGAAAAATGCCCATTAACTGAGAAGTGGATTAAAAAAAAAGATATGGTATTTTATACAGTGGAGCATTACTCAGCTACAAAGAAAGATAAACTCAAGGCTTTTCTAGGTAAATGGATGCAACTAGAGAGCACGATAGTAAGTGAAATAGGTGAGACCTGTATGTGTAAAAATCATGTTGTTTCCCTAGTATAAGAACATGAAAGAGCAAATAAAATTTGAAAGGTAAATAGATTCTGTGAAAGAGAAAGAAACTGCTTCAAAGGGAAGGAACAACTGAGATGAGGGAAAAGTGAAATAAAAGAAAGAAGGAAGGGAATAAATACACACAGGATAGCTTGAATAATTGTACTGGTGGTTTCTGCTGGCATATTGAAAGGGACAGTTAGTGCTTCCATATTTTTCTTTTTAATTTTTTGAATGATTTTATATACTTGTTTCTGGCAATCTGAGCAACTAATTTGAAGACAACAACTTGCAGCACAGCAACCATTGTTGAATTCCTAAAAAAATAATTCTCCCTTCTTTCCTTAACACTTTCTCATACCACCCCTCAGTTAAATGCACCTCATGCATCTCTGAAGAGACTCCAATAGGAGCTAGGGAGATGGCTCAGTAGAATAAGTGCTTGCCTGGCAAGCACAAGGGCCTAAGTTCATACCCCAGTTCCGCAAAAAAAGAAAAAACAAAAGAGTTACATCAATTGAGTCAGATAAGGCAAAGTGAATGGCATAAGCTGCAGGATACTAATCAGCTTTTCTTCTGGATAGTTAACAACCTAAGATCCCAAGTCAGAGTTGAAGAAATAGAAGAGCCACAAGGCCAGCCAACATTTAGGACCTAGCCTTTCAAGGTCAGTAAAGACTCAGGACATAGGAGAACCTGTACTGCAATATTATGAGACTCAGGTGAGCTCCAAATTTTCTGAGCAAGGAGATTGTGGAGCCACAGAGGAAAGAGATCGAAGTTCTATAGTGTGCCTGGGGAGAGACACATGA